>JAMKCH010017086.1:0-39638 GCA_023653785.1 Ophioderma brevispina
CTCGGGCACCGCGTTGGCTTGCGATATCTGTCCAAGTTGGACTTGATGACTCGTGGAAAACACGGACAGTTCGAAGGCTCCGGGCCGCTTCGTTCAGTTTCGCAAAATGGGCCCGGGGACCTACCCGGCCGATGTTTTCGACCGTACCAGCCGTCGACACTTATTTAACTATATTATGCTTGAAGGTAACATGAAAAACTGTCACTATTACTCAAAAATAAATTACCCAAAAGTTTCCTTAACTAAAGAACGTTTTTGAGAGACAAATAAATACTTATTAAGCAAATATTTTGTGTCTGGGCCTGCGTTTTTCTGTTTTCTGAAAGAAAAATAGAAAACTATCTTGGAATACTGATAAGAATTTAAACCGTAAAACAAAATAATGTAATTGCCAAACAACGAATTGAGAAGGAAAATATGGGTCTAATTACTCTTTTCAATTAAATAAAGTTGTAGTTGGAGAGTTTCTTTCACTTTGATTGAGGAGCGGGGGTATTTTGTTTTTAATATTCAATCAACATTGAATAAATGAAGAGTGCCGTTTTCATATTTTAACGTTTCAGTATGAATAAACATTGTACAATATGTAACAGCACCGAATGTAACAGGAAATTATTCATAGTGCTAAAGTAACCCCGTTTGGAATCGACACGCAATCCATCACGTTGTTCCTAAGGTCGTTGGCCTGTTTTTCTTAAACGGCACTGGGCACATTTTTCACAAAATAGGAAGGTCTTCAATTTGCTCTCCAAATGATAGTCTAGGCCTGAAGAAATAGAAATATTTATCATATAAAATAACATCCCCCAAACCAGATAGGACATTGATTGAGGAGAAAGACATCCGGGTAATTTTTTAGGCCAACTTTTAAGTTTCCTAACTTTAATCAACAAATGTGTATATTACAGTGAATATTTTTGACCCGTACTGCCTATATTAAAACCACAAAGTTTATAGCGCGGTCAACAGTATACAGAGCATGGGGAACACAGGCATATTACGTGCGTGCGTGTTCTTGTGTTAAACGCCGTGTTTGTCGTCTGCTGAATTTTCGCGTCGCCGGCGACGTTAAATTAGCCAATCGTTCCGTTTACCCATAAGGAAGCTGATTTGGTCTTAACCATGTCGGTTGAGGGCTTTGTATTAAAAGCTTTACAACGCATGCAAAAATATCGATTTTGAAAAAAAATATTTTTCAAATGTGCCAGTGTTCTTTAAATCTATGTCATCGGTGCCTTAAGTCACTATCAAATCGAAAAAAAAAAATAATCAAAAAAATCAGATTTTGCATGTCTGTAACAAGTATAGCTATCTAACATACCCTACATGTGCTAAGACTGAAAGCGACCTACTAAGGACAGCAATGGATCTTTTTATTCCATACTGTCCGTTCGGACACTTACTGAGACACAAAAAACAAAACCGTTTTTTACAAAACCCTGAATGAGATTTCATATCTTTGCATACTGCTGTTTTTCTTCCTTTTTCTGTCAATATTTCAGTTTCAATAGATAGCTTATGAGATTCTACGATGCCCCTTCACTTTAAGGCTAAAGTTTGAAAATTTAGCAATATTTTGACTCTTTCGGGAGAATCACGAAAAATGTCTCTAGAAATTAGGCCCACGTGCAGTTTGTAAAGCAAATGATGATATCTCATTTATCGGGGGGGTCAGGCTCTTTAACATTAGAGGTTATAAGAATTGATGACAATTGATGACCATACATAATGCATGCACAGGCATGGAAAGATGAATGTCTGTGATGGTATGATAATAAAAAATAGTGTCATGATGCCTTCGCCAGTAATTTGCGACGGACTCAGATTATATATTCTATACACGAAAAGGTTCCTGTAGGCCTCAAAATAAAATTACAGTTGTGAGCCAGCGGTGCTTTAATTTTATTGAGAAGTACTTTAATGAGTAACTCTTTTAATTGGTCACTAATCATGTATTTTAAATTGCTATAGCTCAAAATGTTTGATCAGTATAACTCCATACTCACAAATAACACTACTTTATTACAACAATAAATTTCACACGAGTTTTGTCCATTAATCAAGTTGCTGGTACTCAAATTAATATACGTATGTGCGGAAATAAGGAAAGAAAGGGAAAACATTGGAGAATTATGTTGCATCGTCCCATTACATTGTTTATTCATACTCATCTATAATTAGAGCACGTGTGGTCCAAGTGGAAAAAACGCAATGACTCCATTATCATTAAGGTTGTGAGTTCGGCCCCACGTGTTGTGCCTTGAAAAAGAACACTGTTTACTCGCTTTGTCTCACTTCACCCAGGTGTAAATGGAGAGCTGTATAGCGGATAGTCATAACTGTGCTCCGTTATATGGGTCTGTCGGAATGTCAATATGGAAAATGTGATTTATCCTAGTGACGGCGGATAAATTTGAAGCGCTTTGAGACTGATTGTCAATGTATAAGCGCTATATAAATATTGGTATTTATTTTTTAATCCGTTTAACCCGTTACATTACTCATGTAAGTGAATATTTATACATGTAGCTACTTAGCTGGAATATAACCTTGTATGTGTGTTATATTGCATTAAAACACTATTTGATTCTTGTTTACAACTCAACAATCACTAAGTTTTGCGTAACAGTGTGTACCGTGCCACTGAGTAATTACTAATGTTTTGCACATTCCCTAACATTTGTATGTTTTTTATTGTTGTTAACATTTCGCAAATGAAATAAGTTCAGGGTATTTGTGACAATTTAACACTAATATCCTTGATTACCTGTAGAGTGTTTTTTCTGATCTTGAAACTGCTGATGGAATGTGGGGAAAGGTTTTAAGCTAGCCTTTATACACAAAACCTATGGAATAACAAACTTTGTATGGGAGCAAAATAAATGACTAAATAGAACAAAAACAATAAACGAAAGATCAAACAGAGAACCAATCACCAAAACAGGAAGGTGTGAAGTAGGCCTACGGCTGACTGGTGCACCGCAATGCAAACTGAAAACACACTGCGTTCAATAATCAGAGTGATTCCTGCTTATTTAAGTCCCCAAAATTGTCCCAATTAATATGTACAATATGTACCAGAACGGAATTTATCGAATCTTACATTCTACGTATTCGTAGACATTTGGTGGGGCATATTTTGATGTCACGAATGTTTTAAGAACTAATTTCAAAACTAAACGGGAGTATAATACGAATTGGAGAAGCGGGAATCGACCAGCGGCCTCTGGATTGCTAGACCATCAATGCTCCACCATATTTTCCATGAATATATTTGATTGGGCAGTACATTAACACTGTTTTGCTGATTCAGAGTCACGATGTGTGGCTATTAGAAAAGCAGCCAACTTAAACAAATGGCTTCTTCTTCTTCTATCGTGTCCATTCTTATTTTTGGTTGTACAGGCAGTGCGTTCTCAAAATTGAGATAGTCCAAATAGAGGACATGCTGGGGTGGTTTCTGATTCAGAATTTTGTCTGAATAGATACACTATACACATCTTCTAAGAGCATTAGAATCATCAGGGTTAAAACCCTGGGTAAATAGCTCATCACCGCTTGATTTTTTTTCAGATAGGTTTTGGTAATATGAGTAGATAACATAACTAAAAGAGTCCCCGAAATCCTCCGGTATCGCATCTCCAAAATTAAGATGGCGGTCAAAATGGCCGGGCCGTTTTTCCAATTTTAATCATATCTTTGCAGCCAACAGTTTTGGGAAATACAAATACAGTGTCCCAACATATGTTTTAAGGCACAAGGAACTAATGAAGCATTATTTTCAGAGTTCAAACTTACAAGTACCCCCCCCAGCTGGTGTCCAAAATGGGCCGCCATTTTCTAATTGTTTCAAAACCTTCATATCCGGCTTCATATGCCAATTAGAATACATAACCTATTTTGTAAGGCACAAAGAATCTACTGACGCATTTTATAGAGTGCCAAAAACTAATAGGTTCACCAAAACCAAGATGGGCGTCAAAAAGACCACCATTTGTTATTTTTTTATACCTAACTTTCCAACCAGAATGTTTAGAAATACAAATAAAGTGTCTAAACATAGATTTAATTGTCCAGGATCTAATAAAATCATAATAGAAGTGCCCAACTCATAATGGCCCATGCCTATTTACCTGGTGGCAACTGGCCAGGGAAATCCTCAGCTCATCCAGCTTGTCCCAGCTGCGCTTTTTGACAAAGCCATTGCACATATTTGCAATGACAAATATCTTAATTATGAATGATAATTAATATACAAATGTCTCATGATTGGTGTCATGATTGTGACGATTTCATGATGGCCAAACGTAATAATAATTAGGCAAAGCCAGTGAGCGAGCCTTCGGGCCTGAGTCTGGCGCTTTATAAATGTCCATTATTATTATTATTATTATTATTATTATGTACTAACATTTAACTAATCTTTAATTTTCCATTTTTTTTATTCAAATCTGTTTTTACTTTTTAAATTCATTTTAACATTGCAGTAATTGAAAAAAGCCGAATGATGGGTGTTCTTACTAGCCCGGCTTTCCAATAAGTGGCCCTGCCCTCCATAAAAGGACTCTGAAGTGTTCTCTCTGCATACCTGGGCCACTGTTGAAATCGCTTTAGATCCATTTTGCTGAAGTCTATGGTATCCATTGGTCACTGAGTTTTGGACATTTTATATTTTTAGTCAGTTTTCAAGAGAATGAGCAACTTTTATTGGCAAACAAGACGGGTTATTAGATTTCTGCTAATTTTTATAATTTACTTCACACTTCACACTGGGGTTTGTCTTCCACTTGATGTGGTTTACAAAATACGTGTGTAGATAGGCATGCCCCACCATCCTAAAGGTAAATGTCATACTAGGCTATGTCGCTTTGCGCTGTCTTAACTTGGCTACAATTAGCCTCGTAATAAGACAGGAAGTGGTGATGCGAGCACATATGGCCATCAAGCGGTCCCTTTTCTCCTTTTTTTTCGGCCCTTTGTGCTCACATTTCTTACTTGATAGGACCTCTTGTCTTCCCCCTCGATGAGTTTCACCACCTGGCACCATTGATAGCATAGGCAAAGTCACAATAGAGAACTTTTAAAAGTGCCTTTAGGCCTTTTTAACCTATACCGAATGTCATTCCCCTCGCTGGAGAGTGTGTCACACAGTCACCCTTAAGCCAGAATCATTCTCAATCCCCACGACACTACCTTGTCATGTTGTGTATCGGGCGACTACTAATTTCTACTACAGATATGTATACGTTGTTCCCCGCAATCCTTAACAATTATGAAATTCAGCTTGCCTTCGGAGAACCTATAGAAATCATTTCGTTTCACATACTGTGGACGGCTTGGGAGCTGTGTCTTCTATCTCACCATCCAGTCAAGCGTCATGTTTTTTTTTTTGATATTTTCTTTTCTTGGCGATGGGCTCCAACTCTTTTCCTCTCTACTATGCTTCGGTCTCAATTAATCACCTCAAGATGGAAGACTTCAAAGCTATCCTTAGCCCAAGAAACCACAAATGACAAAGCGTTTCGAGACCTACCCGCTGCTATTCTCACATCTAAGCGTGCTTGAGAGAACTGATACTCCTTGGATCATACGGTCGATGAAATCTAACCCTTCCCCAAGCTGGATCAAAGAGGTAATGTAAATATCACAACCGATCGATAGCAAGACTATTAATGACATCGAGACAGCCTCCCAGAAAACCGAATTTTTTGAAGCATCTTCATAGATCTAAACTGCTGCGTATGATATGGTCCTGGCAGGGATGTCTCTACCTCAGGCTACTCAAAGTCTTCCCTGATGTCACGCTTGTCAAGTTATAATGGCGGCTTATCTAAAAACTGCAGATCTTTCGTTCCCTGGAGACATCGAATGGGCAATGCAGTACAAATCGCAAACTTCGGAATGTCTCCCACAAGTTCTGTTCCTGGCAACCCACTTTTCAACATCTACTCTCAGATATGCCAAAGGGAAAGTGGCGTAACTAGGGGGGGGGGGCTTTTTTACTTTTTTTAAAAAAAAAATTCAGGTCTGCACGCTTGGAGGCCGGATTGCCTCCAAAGTATAGGTTTAAAGTTCAGTGGTCAATGTGCGACAAGTAAATTTTACACATTGTGCAAGATTGGCCCACTAAGAAGACATTTCCAAACCTAGCAAACGAAACATTTTCCTATGGCTTTCCGCCCCCTGGACCCCTCCCGTTTATGATGTTGGTTGAGATGCGACACTGCCCGCCCCCCCCCATATCAAAAATCCTAGCCACTACCACTGCAAGGCGAGTTTGATATACGGCATAAGAAATAGCTCTGATTCCTCTGAGCCTTTGGACTTTGTTGCAAAAGCCTAATCACTGTAATCCCTTTCATCCTTTTGAAAACAAGCAAACCCAGACCGTCCAGCTCGTTTTTCACACCTGCAATCCATGTGCCAAAAAAAATAATAACATCACTCTAGATGAGATAAACTGTCAACACGGACCCAACATCAACGTAACCCTTGGCCATCATAATGGATCCCGACATTCCTTACTTTCTATCACACACCAAGGCAGAGTCGCGGGCCAATCTCTCAGAAGAGCTCGCAGGAACTGGATTGGGTGCATCTTTTGGCACCTTTACTCCACTGCTTGCCTTCGACTGTGGATCCATAAGTGTATACACTCAGCATAAGATTGCGTCGAGGGTTTTGAATGACATGAAACTTGGTTAGTGGTTGCCTTTTGGCGACGTCTGTAGAACTTATCTTCCAATTCTGTCCTGGCATAGCTCCGCAACCTAGGAAGTGGTCAAGCTCGCCAAGAAGTATGAAGAACCCTGTAGCCCAATCCCCACCTCACTTTGCTACCCAATCCCATGACCTGGCAGTCACAGTATCCCTATCGAATCATCCTGGATCAATGATATGAGCAATGGTCATCCTCTACTTGAACCTAGAGTTTTTGAGGAACCCATCTAGCAAGCCCAAGGACTGTGACCCTGATAGGTAAGCATGGGTAAACCTTAATTACAGTCTCAAACTGGTCATTGGTTGGCCGTACAAAGTCACTTCCTATCACAAATAGGGTGTGGAAACTTCACCAAAATAACTGCGGATTGTTATATGGCGACCACAAACCATTAGCCCCACCATCATTGATACTGTGAGGTCATCAATCCCCAAGAGGAATCCCAGCCTGATCATAAAACTATCGCATGGTTAAAGCGGCCTTCCACTGAATGGGATTTTGAACTTAACACGAACGAACGAAAAAACATATATTCTAACATATTTAAAAACAAAATCAGAATGCCGAATGGTTATACATATATGTGTGAGTGTATGGATCCAAGAGACTTGTTTTGAAAACTTTCTTAACAATAGCCACTACATGCCTAGCTTAAATTTTACACGGGCCACTATCCTAAATCATGATGAATACCGACACAAATCACATCAACGGGCTCAGCCACAGTTTTCCACACTTATCTCACTATTTAAGATGGATGGGTAGCACTCTGCCTCAAATTAAAATGTAAGGGGAAATGTGCGACATTATAAAAGACATCTCATTTTCCGCCCATCAAAACTTTGTCTCAATACGAGCATCATGCGGGCACAACCTGAATGATTGTAGCACATACGCGTAGTTGGCAAGAAACGTCTTGGATTCTTTACAAAACATTTACAACAAACCTCAATGTACAGTAAATGCTGTTGTTTCACTTGTAAAAAACATACACGCACCGACATAATTCATGTCCATGATATGAGATGTGGCACATAAGTGGACATAGTGTTTGAAGAAAAAAAAAAAAATTGCTGCACCAGATAATGAATGAAGACTATGGTAAGGCAAAAACATCTCCATTTTTTGCATCATTTGATGCCATAAAAGGTGAACCAGCATTTTTTAAGCCATATGGTTTGTGGCTACTTATGAGTTTTGGACACGCTAAATGATCTTCTGTTTATAGATTTTTTGTGCCTTAAAACGTATTGTTTATGATTCAATAAATATACTCAAAAAAAGGGAAAATGGCGGCCATTTTGGACTCATCTTGTTTTTTAGGATACTTGTGTGAGTTTTTCCTCTCAAATCAATTACTTTATTAGATTCTTTTGCCTTAAAGCATATATATAGACACTTTAATTGTATTTACAGCTGTCTGGTTGCCAGTTTGATAAAACTGGGCGGGCCATTTTGGACGCCATCTTGGATTTTGAGCGAGCTCCAGGGGGATTGTTGGGGACTTTTTAGTAATGTTATTCTACTCATATTCCTGGACCGATCCTGAAAAATTCAGCTGTTATCACCTATTTCCAGGTTATACGAATGCTCATTGGCCCTAACACATCGCTTGAGTACGCGAGGTCGCGATAATTTTCTTCTATATAGATTATCTCGCGAGAACTTAGCGTATACACCTGTCAGAAATGTCCGTACTTACGGATTGCTTAACTTTAAATATTCCGTATTTCAAAAAAAACGGATTTGTTCCGTAACCTAATGCTGCCCCCCGGTGTCTAGCCGGAGGAAGGAAGAGTTTTTAGGGGAAGAGGGAAAGGGAAAGTAGGAAATGCTGATCCCTAATACGGACGGAAAATAAAAAATCTGGAACAACATTTCTATATGTGCCTACACGGGATTATTCTAGTAGATATGTGATGTGTCCTATGATGTGCAAGCGTGTCCGGGTGGGTATCATTTTGGTTTAATTGGCATGACGTATTATCTTTACAGAACATAGGCTGTATTTTATGGGAAAAATACGGAATATTTTCAATTTATTTACGGAGACGCAATAATTTCACGTGCATTTCTGACACGACACTCTTAGCAAGCATGCAGTACTTTGCAAATGAGTTTGCGCTAATGTATTACAGCACATACTAAGCCTGTCTCAAAAAAAAGTGGTACAATCACAAACAAAGGTTAAATATGAAATTTCATCAAAATAGTCATTCTTACGTGGCATCTTATTAAAGAACACAGACCAAATACCAGGCTTTCCAATGGTGTTTATTTTTCCATATATCATTTGCCTTTTGTCACCGGATCTACTCAATTTTAGTGCGATATACCAAAATCGATTTTGGCCATTTTTAATGCTGGGCTGAGTTTTTTTTTCTGCCCAGTTATGCCATACTGTCTTGAAACTCACAATAGACTGCAACTTAACACAGGAAACAAAACACAGATTAAAGTACACAAGTAAGTCTAGTTTTACATCGCCACAAGTTTAATACCAGACATAATCAGTTCAAAGATAAATATCTTCTTTTCATAATAATAAACATACTATACTCCATTTACGGGCTCATCGAATGGAGCTTTGAATTTATTACAAATGGGTATCTGTTAAAATCATGCAGAAGGATTAATTTGCAACCAAAATGAACACACTCCAAATCCAAAAATGGTTTAAAACTATTTGCACTCTCTTTGTTCATTTCGTAATTGTTGAATTCAATACAAATTTGAATTTGGAAGCAAAGTATCAAAATTTTGGTAGATGTGTGTTTCATGATACTTCAAGACCATAAAACTTTCTCTCCCCATGTTTGCTGTACGCTCATGGTTCTCTTCTACAAACAACAGTAGGTACTGTTTTTCACTGTATCTAAAGCCAGAACTTACTAGCTGATCACAACTTCCACCATTACGTACCTGTTTTCGTATCTTCTTTTAGAGTTTCTTCTTTATGAAATTCATCCCCTTTTTAATTTTATAAGAATTTCATATCTGTCAAGTGTGCATAACTATATTTGTTTAAACTACTACTTTCACAACCGTTTCATTCACTCAACCCAGCCAAAGTGGAGAACGAACTCGATTTTTGTGTTCCGCAGTAAGCTGGAGTTATCTCCGCGCTTGAAACAAGCAAATGAGATGAAACAAAAAAATCCTGAAAGCCTGTCTTTTTCCTCTTTCGATGGTGATGTACAATCAAAATACACAGAAACCCCTTTTATGTTTGTTTTTTGTAGGCGTGGTGTGGTGTTGATATATAATATTTAAAAAATTGGTTTTTGATGTACAGTTTTTTTAGACAGGCTGTATCTTACCAACTTCTTATACTGTGTGCCCACAGTACGTCCCACACCAATCCCGCCTCTGTGCGCCGCGCAACCTCTCCGATCGCTCAAGCACATGTTGGACGTAATCCACGATGATGGAAAGCTGTTGTCGTTTGAAACTAGGTGTAATAATAAAAATAGTTAATAAAATGTAAATTAAAAAAAAACCTTTTTTATATTCATTACTTTTGAACATCAAATTCCTATCAATTGGGCACAGAGGATCGCTTGGAGTTTCTTTCTTTCTATTGGTATAAAATAAGTATAAACATTCTCATTATGACGTCACTATAAATGTCACAAAAAGTTGGAAATATACATATTGCTGTGGGTGGAAAGGGCTGGCTCAAAAACAATTATTATATGGCTTGTTGGTACTGTGTCTCAGTCAGAGGGGTGTTGGCACCCCTATCCATCACTTTGGGATCACCTGTACCTTACCTTACCCGGTTGGTGTTTATTTTTTCATAGAAAAAGGAGCGAAAATGGTCATTCACAATTACATTAAAATCATTTGCACCAGTAACCGGGGTTTTAGTAGACAAAAATAGACGGGCTGGTACCATCCCTTCGGTAGACCACAGTTTAAGAGTGTACGAAAAGCGCAAATGCTAGTACATATATTTGCGTGTATGATATTTTTCCTACGTTATCTTTGGGGTCACCCTTATAACAAACTGAGAATATAAATACATTTAATTTGACACACATATGTATGTTGTCTTTTCTGTGACTTACTAAATTATGTATCATAAAGTGTTCATCTGTCGAACAACTTTCTTCCTTTCCTCTTTGAACTTTGCCTAATGTTGACTATTTTTAGTACAGTAGAATTACACCTGGGATCTTATGTCGCTATCAAAAAACAACGGGTCGTGAAGCTTTGAAAAAAAAAGCGCATGAGATTTTGAAATTTCCACAGTTTCATGTTTTATTTTTAAGCCTTAACCCGATGAGAAATGGAAGAATGCTCATGGGTGATGAATCATCTGGTTCCTTCGACTGATAAAACATTGTGTTGTCTACTCGCCCCCTTCCCTTTTGATAATAATAAACATGCACTGTTATTTGTAGGATTATTCCGAAATTATAGGGCCTTGCCGAAGTTTTTGGCCCAATCAGTGTTAAAGGTTCGGCGAAAATCTCTGACTTTATATAGGGTTTGTTTTTATAAGTGTTGGAGAAGTCAAAATTCACGTTTATGTTTTTGAGAGGCAGATTAAAGAAAATTTAGGCATGTTGCCGGTGTAGAAGTAACCCTTGTCCCGGCGTACTCAGAGTCCGGAAACAATTTTGACATCGGGCAATCGAGTCAGTTTGCGCTTTACTACGCAACATTAGTTTCCACGCTTTATTCCGTATCGTCTTGGAGCCCCGACTATGGCTCCCACCGGACTATATCTGCTTTCACAGACACGGGTCATACTTTTTGTCTAGTTTATTGGGTTTCTTTCATCAGCGAATTCTTTGAACGTTATATACATCAAAACTTAGGCAGGCCTGTGCAGCAAGTTTATGCTCGATTATATGGCTAAAGCGCGATGATTCTTTAAACTGGGTATGATTGATTTTACTTATTACTAACATAGGAGTCAACTCAACGTTTAAGATTTGAGATTAGACAAAATCTAGGATACTGTCTATTTTGAACCATAATTCTAATTCTACCGTCAACTGGATAAACTATAAAATATATGGATTTCCGTTTGAGAATTCGTATCGTGATTCGATGCTAGCTTTTCAGGTCTTTAATATCTCGTGGTTTCTGAAAAAAGAAAGAAATTAAGCAAGATGGCAGACAATAGTCTTAAAATAGACTAGTAGGTCAAAAACGTAATCTCAAAAAAAAAATTTTGACAATTTCTTACTCGACTCTGACTGTAATGAAGAAGGAAAATGTATTTTTTCTTTCTAGTTTATTAAAAGGGAATCATAACGCTAGCGTTCTGAGTCCAGCCCATTTTCAATTTTTATCTCTATTTTGTGTAGTATCTCGATCATAGTAATGGTAGGGGTATACAAATTCACCCCGAGAATACCGAATTAAATTATTGTTTTGCTGATGATACATTGGTGGTCTCTCCAAAAGATATTGATGTTCTTCAAACTTTTTTGTGATGAGTGGGCTAACTGTTTACTTTGTCAAAAACTAAAGTTTCTTCATTTTCAAAAGGGAGGTAGAGTAAGGGATAATGAAAGATGTTTTTTAACACTTAAGTGCCCACTAAAAAACCTCCGTTAGTGGCCCAGGGGGGGGGGGTTTTTTCCTAGGGCCCCAACCCAGATAACCACCTTCCATGGTAGTTTGATCATGACACAACACAAATTAATGGGGGTTACGTAAGACCCATCCCCATCACGAAAATGAAAAAATCCGCCTTTGACCTTGACCTCTGCCAATTGGAATTTGTCACTCTTCAAAAGAGGGGTCCGCACATTTCCATCCTACAGCAACTCCAATAATAAGGTTTTGAACCAAATATTCATGATATCTCCGCTAGAATAACCATTAAAATATCATTGCAAAAATATCCCACTTTATCACCATCTTGTATTTTTCTCGAAAATCGCGTCAATCGCCTTAATTTTTTCCCATAAACTTACACATTTAAGAGCACGGCATGACACAATTAAAAATTGATGCTATCAGCATATAAAAGTTATTTGAGTTAATTTATTATTCATTATTATTAATACCGTCCTAAGATATATCTAAGCAAATAAATCCCACGATTAAATTACTTTACTTTAATTTTTGAGATTATTAAATGATCTTGATTTTTTCACTTCCGTTAGGTGCCAGGGGGGGGGGGTGGGGGGTTCCAGGGACCCCAACCTAATTATTCTAATGAGCCGTGGGCGGATTTTAAATTTTTTTGTCTCAGTCGGAGAAGGTCGTATTCATACCAGACAATAGCAAAAACTCCTTGAAAATTTGAATTGCTTAACCGTGAAATCGCAAAAAATAAAATGTTTGGGTCCTATGGAACCCCCCCCCCCCCCCCCCCCCCCCCCCCCGTGCCCATGCCCCCCCCCAGCCCTTGGGCAGCTTCAGTGTTAAGGTACAAAGCGTATTGATCGGGGTGTGGTTAACAGTTACCGTATTGGGTATCGGGAGTGTTACTTTCACCAGAAATACATGGGGTAAAGCAACTCGGACTCTGCTGATCAAGCTTCCAAATCCATGAATGCACGTCGTATAGTCTCTTATAAAGTTGGCGGTTTTGAATAAGGACTTATTTTCAAAACTGTTTGATACCATGGTTCTTTTCCTATTTTATCATATGGGGCGGAGATTTGGGGGCAGGTGCATTAGATGTCATCGAACGTTAGCCCAGCTAAAAGCTTGAAAAACTGGTCAGGTGGAAAATGAGTATCACTTTTTGTTGGTTTGTGATTTCTTTCATGATTTAAGAAAGAAATACTTACCCCAAAAATTTGTGATGGCACCAACATATAACAAGTTTATTTCATTGATGTCTACAAGTGATACTTGTAGCTTGCAAATTATGTATATCTTGCAACTAATTTGCGATATATTATCCATACCATTGATGACGTATAGATTATTGCATATTGTGATAAGGTGTTTCTTTTAAGACGATAGTCTTATTAGTGTAATGTATATGTGGGCCATTGGCCTTATGTACTACTGTTAATAAATTCTCTCTTTGAGAGAACCAACCATAAAGGGAATCGCAGATAAAAGGATGTGTGAGTAAAGTAGAGTTTATATTTAATATTTTTTTCTTGGTCTATGCTCACGGTCTAGCTTTCCACTGTAGGGTTAAGATCCAATACCTTTAGACTACCTTTCTATGTTGTGTGTATCTTTGAACGTGAGTAGGTCAAGTCTTGTAACATCTATATATATGTGAACACAGTTGTTCTTTTTTCCAAATCATTTTAATATTTAATATTCCTGAGGGTAAACGAAGTTTAAAACTAGACAAAGTTATGTAGACACCATTAAGTCTCTATGCGGCTTTAGCATCCGGACTTGTCATGTTAAAACACGTGCGCTTTATCCTACAACTTTTCAAGATGTACAATTGGAAACGATTCTCATATAAATATTGTACTTTACAAAATTCTTGCAAGTTGAAACTTTTGTCGTTCTCCCATGGATAAAGTCGAACACAACCTAAGTCTTACAAACCGGGTATATGAAATCCTTCATGGCTTGTGTAGGCTATAATTAGCCCTTATCATTTCAACGAATTTTGACTTGACCATAACGAACTTAACTTGACACGTGATCAGATTGCTGATTAGCGTACTGCTGCTATTTTGGAAGTATGAATAAAAATGAAAATAATATTTACTTGTAATCTGACGTGACCAGTCAATTGAACCCTTGGCTTCGTGCCTATCGATATCAACACAGGCTGGGGTGACCAATGGTCCGAAGTGCCGTGCCATATCCAGAACTTTTGATGAAAAGAAGGAGGGGGTGTTTATTGCCAGAAAACAACATTCTGGTTTCGTCATGGGTTATTTTTTTATGATTTAAATGCTATAGAGATATCGCTTTCGAATATTTACTGTTAAAATAAACGTTTTGCATAAATTTAAAAAGATAAAGTGTACCGTTCATACATTCTCTGCTCATTTTTAAACTCATGAAGTTTTTTGTTGAGGTAGAATAGTTTATATGGGGAATATATCAAAGGTAAAAAAATCCATTTAAATTAGAGGAGTTATATTAAAGGCTGACGCAGAGATTTCGAAATATATTTTTTCGCCTATTAATTAAAAATAGTCAACCTGACCTAAAGACTAGTCACCTAAAATAATCAATTCCATTAAAGTTTGTGATGAATTGGATTTTTCGTTTTGATGTAGTAAACATTTATGTATAGTATATTACACTGCAGTATACCATAGGATTGTCTATAGCAAAAAATCCGAATCTGGAATTTTATTACAAAGTTAAGATTTTTTTTATAAAGACATCAATTTGGCGCTTAGCTATTTTACACATCAATATGTGGACAAGCAAATATGTATGTGCAAAAAGCACGATTTGTTAGAAAATTTAAGGCGCCATCCTCAGGAAATCTCTGAATCAGCCTTTAACAAGACGAGCGGATTTCTTTTTTTAATTTTGCACAACGCAGTTAAACAAAAGATAGTATGTTGATTCAAACTGGATCAAACTCTTTATTGGAGAAACAAATGGTTAACGCTTTCATCTCTGTAGGGACAGCCGGGAGTGCTCAAAGATTAAAAAAAGTCACAAAAATTTCAAATAATGTCTTTTCCTGGCCATATTCGAAATCGGCACGCAAAATGCATTGAAATGAGTACAAACAAGCCCTGTCTTTGGTGTGGGTGGTTTGAGATGTCTTCCTAAATGACCGCATGTCATTTTGGAAAGCCACTTTAAAAAGAACACAAAAAGAATGACTTACAATGTTGTAACCTCTACCGTCTACCATAAAGGATTAACTTGTATGACAAACAATTAGTGAAGTTCGCACGCTAGCCTCGGTGGATTTTAGAAGTAAATAAAAAAAAAATACTTCTTCATGACTTTCAGCGCCACGTGACCGAGCGTTTTTTTTCAATTATAAAACAATCTTAAACGACCGTTGAAAACTTATCTCTGTTAACGTCTTGTCCATTGCACATCTTCAGGGGATAAGTAGATCTAGCTTTTTGTGTTTTGCCTAGATTTTTCAAAACATGAACGCTTTTCTGTACTAGGTATATACGGTTATGGAACATTATATGAAATAATAGGTATATAACCAAGTAATCTCAGAATTTTAATAATTGAGATGATCTACACACGCGCACGAACCCTGCCTCGCGTAGAAATGTGTGTTTATATCAGTGCTTCTCTTAGTTTTCTTAAAATAGGGGTCAGAGAATGCTCATAACCACACTAAAGGAATGGTAAAAACGAAAATGTGATTTTTGACTTTTTCAAAGCATATTTTTTCACAAGATTGTATACCATATAGAGTTAACTGTCCATCATGATCAGCACCTAAACTGACTTGATCCGGAAACTAACAATTGTCCCAGCGGCTTAAATCATGGGATATCTTTGGAAAGCTTCTTGAGGAAATCCTGCAGACAAGGGACAAAGGCAATCACGTTATCTCCTCAGATAATCAACTCGGCCCTCAAATCTAAATATTTTAAACTTACATGAAACTTACAAGCTCCTCTAAATGTATTTGGGATTTGAGTTTAACTGTATTTTATTTTAATTTCGAGTTAATTTTAGATGTATTGAGCTATAGCTACTATTTAATTAGTATATATTTGCTCTCCTTATTTTCAAGATCCTTTAAAGAAACACTGGTCACATTTGAAAATAGTGCGTCGGCGCCCCATCACGCTTTTTCAAATTGGGTATTTTGCATGGTTTGTAAAGCCCTCACCTGAAATGATTAAGTAATCCCAAATCAGCGCCCTTATGGGTAAGAGATCGATTTTCACATAAAATGACCACAAAAACAATATTTAAGAATTAAAAAAAACCACAGATATGTTTAGTTGTAACCTTAGGGGCGAAATATTGATTTCAAAATGGGCCAAAATGAACAAAAAAGACACAAGTTAGCTTCCGCATTTTCTGCTGTGTTGAATCATCTAGATTGGTGCTAATTACTTTAATTAGCAGGGAAACTGCTATACATATGACGAATAAAGAATATCATGGCAGTCACTGTGGCCTACCATACCGCCACAGTATTTTCTTACTATTTAATTACTTCAATTATGTCATTAAGTACATGCATAATGAAAATTAGAATCACAGTTACTCTATTATTTTTTTTAAATTTTTGTCATGGGTACTCCCGTTAGTGCATGGGACCGGTGGGGGGGGGGAGATCCTAGAGACCCATGCGAATTCACGCGGAAACGACGCGATTTTTTTTGGTTTGCGTCAAGTCAAGTGCGACCAAAAGATAGACAAATACAAAATAAGATAAACCAAATATATTGCAGCTCTAAAATATATGGGCCGAAAAAATGGTCCTCATGAGGCCCCTTATGCAGTTAAGTATTAATATCTATTATTTTCTATTTCTTAATGAATGATCAAAATTATGTTTATATCATGTCTTTTATCCATCTTAGACTTTTAAAATCATTGTTGTCTTTCTTAATTGAATGTGTTCTGTGTATTGTATATTTAAATATTATTTTAACGTGTATCTTATTATACATTTTATGTTTTATCATGGCCCTGCTGAAAATCAATCTTTGTTGAGCAGGTTACCCTGTTGAAATATTGTGCAATAAATAAATAAATAAATAAGTAAATATCAATGAGTTCGAGTCTGTGATAATCATATAATAGACAGATTTGATTAAAGAAGGATGCCGAGGGAAGCAACTCCGGCGTATGTTTTCTTGTGTTTAACACCATGATCGACGGTTTACTGAATAAAACCACTCCGGAGTTGTTTATTATAAAATCATTCTGTTTCCCCATAAGGTCGTTGATTTGGGCTTAATCATAGGAAAGTTTTATAACCATGAAAAAGGGTAATAAATTTGAAAAAAAAAAATCTGAGGGCGCCCTATTTTGCAAATGTGCAAGTGTCTCTTTAAAAACCTGCAAGAAAGTCTTATCAATGTGGACCATTTGATATTCGCATATGGCACGTAATGTTGGCATCATTCAAGTTAATTATTTGATCAGCCCTCTGCAAGATCATTACGATAGGTAACGAACCACACGCACATGCATATGCATACATATAGGGAAATCTGATATTCCCCTTATCATGTGTCAGACTTCTGTATATTCAGGTATTACACCTCCCGCGCAATCTCCATCATTTTTAGGCCTACGATGGTGTATATATAATCAGAACAATTTCTCGATATGAATATTCCAAAAAAAGATGTTTAACTAAACATCGTTTATATTTGAAGTAGGGAATCGGATAAGTAAGAATTCATTACTATTATTATGAAAAAGGGTTATTTTTTTCAAAGAAATAATGTTAGTTTGTTAGTACAGAACTTTATATATAAATTTCTTTTGATAGAATATGACACATTAGATACTTTACCGCAGTTTAAAAACTATCTTCTATGTACCACACTATTTCGGGGACAAACGTTCGTTTAACTAAAGAGTTCTTAAATACCTTTTTGCAATACGGGCCTATCTTTTCAGGTCATTGTTTGTCATTTTGGTCCACTACGTGTGACAAATTTCTTCATATTTTTGACACTTGCGTGCTATTGCGAAACCCTCAACTTAATCGCGCGAAGTGTATGGGAGTCGCGTGCGAGGAAATTATCTGAAAGATTAGGGCATATGTTCAATACTCGTGTTCGTCTCTCTATACTGTATTTTTCCTTAACATATTTTATTTTTATGGCTTTGTGTTTCTATGATTTTGTGTATTGCATACAAACAGTGAAGGTTTTGGTACAAACGGCGTTCGAGGTACAAATAGCCAATAGCCAATAGCAAGTTTTATTATAAGTCAATTAGAGAAAAGGAAATTTTGATCCAATAGGACTGAGATGAAAAAATAGCATATAAAAATTGTATTTTCCATATAATAGTTGAAGGAAAACTCGGTTAAGTTCTTATTGCAGACGCATAAAAAAGTTATTTTACCCTTTGAGTAGTTTGGAATGAATAAGATCCACATGCAAATTCCTCCGGAAAAGCCCCAAAGTTTTGAAAAAGAAATAACAAAACTACCGAATATGGACTATATATCCGTGTGTTGATTTAGAATGTACACCGAAAAAATGGACGCTGATTGTGTCCGCCATTTTGCATCTTTAAGAAACATATTTCTTAACATATGCGGTACTAACGGAAAGCGTATTTTCTTAGCGTTGCTTTGCTTACCTAACCGATGTGAATTATCTTTGAAGCAAATTAAAACCAATGAGTTCAGTCTTCCGTTGATATCACATATATTGAAATGCGTGTTTCTTAAAGATGCAAAATGGCGGACACAATCAAGGTCCATCTTTTTCTGACTCACCCCGTATAATGTAACCATAATGTATACACGGTATAGGCATTTGGTGGTATTAATATTTACATATTCGGCATTCACTGTTACAGTATGGTTGAATGGTTTGAGATTGTTTCCGAAGTTCACGATTAATTTCATTTATTTTATTTAATCGCTTTCTGTATTATGGGTTGTTATTGTGTTGTTGTTATGTTTTTTTTTCTTGTTTTATTCCTCCACTTTGATTTGCATTTCATATTAAGAGGATATTAAAGTTATATAGTGATTTTCTTCAATGCCGATGTAGAAGTAATTACAGTCCGGCGTACTCATTGTCCGGCTACGTCGGTAAAGAACAGGGCACTCAATTCAGTTGACTCTTCACGCAACATTTAGTTTCACGCTTTATTTCCGTTATCGCTATGGAGCCCCGTACTGTGGCTCCCTCCGGACGATGTCCTGCTTTCACACCGGGATTTTCTTTTCTGATATCTATTTCATTTCATTTCACATTGAGTGAGTAATGATAAGTTCTGATGGGCATTTTGATTTCAGGTCTGGATCAAGTAGCGAATTCCATTATCGAATCATGATTTGAATTCCTGGCAGGATGATAATCCTGTTATGCGTCATCCTGTACGTCGTTATTCTTCATTTCGAAAAACAGTTTAATCTTTGTAATCTTGAACTGTATACGGAATACGAATTACGTGAATCGATTTACTTCGTGTGCATAAATTTACCCCTCATATCACCGGATAGATTTCAAACAGTGTTATTTTGTGCTCACAAGTTGAGAGAAACGATGTGATGTTCAGTTTTCTTGTACTTTGTGCAGTGAGTTTTATACTGTTATGATCAGAAATAATGTTTGCGAATATATGGATTATTATTGATATAATCATAGTATGGCGAACGTTAGCAATATATTTTTTACATGTTGCACTGAGGGGTTCCATAAATAATAATAATCAATAATAAATAATAGCCTAATGATGATTAAGGGGGTAAATTAACTAGCTCATCATTTTTTAATGAGTTTGCATTATCTATAAAACTTATTTGCATTGGTTATTTAAGTATATCTTTGCATAAATTAATATTCATTGAACCCGATTTCCGCCTTAATCGCATTAATGCCGCCCGCCGCCGCCGCCGCACCTGCCGCCGCCGCCGCCGCCGCCGCCGCCTCCTCCGCCGCCACCCACCGCCCACCGGCGCCGCCGCGCGCCGCCGCCCGCCGCCGCCGCCGCCGCAGCCGCCGCCGCCGCCGCCCGCGCCCGGCCCTTCGCTCCGCCACCGCCCACCAGCCACCTCTGCAACCCCACCAACCACCCACCACCACCCACCACCACCCCCACCCCCCCCACACCACCACCAGCCACCACCACCACTCCCCACCACCACCACCACCACCACCACCACCACCACCACCACCACCCCACCCACCACCACCAACACCTGAGCTACCACAGCGCTTAGCATTAAATATACAGCAACTTTGTACACAGATCCTAATTCAGAAAGATATGAAAGAGACTTCCACCATATCCTGTAAAATCATACAAAAAAAAACTGATTGGTAATGATGTACGATCCTTGCTTTTGTGCGAAATCCGAGATGCTTTCATTATTTTCGTTGCCCCCATGTTCAAGAACCACCGGGAGAGCGGATTTGAATGTTATTCAACACCTGCTCTCTCATACACAATGAACCCGAAGTTGAGATCCCAACAAGTGGCCTTGCCGGGATTTGAATCGGGAATCTTTGTAACAGAATCTAAGAGCTTTATATCTAAATTTATGTGTTTGTGTTAATGCATGATAACTATCAAAGGATTAAACCAGATAGGTTTAAAAATGTATACAAACTAACAGCGCATTGAAACGAAATTCACTGATCTATAGTGAGACTAATTCTACACCGGCTCCTTATTTATGTTTGAGACCTAAGTGGACCTACTTTGGAAAAAAAACAAAATCCCTGTCATTTCTGTAACGATCAGTGGCCATGATAAATCTCTCAGTGGCGAAATAGTCAATCTCAGAATCTTGCAATCCAATGTTGATCCCGAATATTATTGTTTCTTTCTCCGTTACAACCATGATGTTTACCCCGCCTAATATTGTTTGAAGTGGATAATTATTTTCGGAACTTTCATTAGCTTTGCTTGAGTACGACCTCAATTGAATGCTTATAACTGTGGGGCCTTAGGGATTTACCCCTTCTAATTGATCATTTCGTTACTTATTTGTCAAATGATTTTATTATAATATTGAAAAGTGCATAATTCGTTGAATCTGCAAAATCAATTTTCCTTGTGACCTTGTGAGACCTGAATGGCAAGTTAAGTAAGAGATAGAGAGAGATAGAGAAGAGGGAGAGAGAAAGGGAGTGAATGCGAGAGAGAGAAAGACGAAGGACATGACAATTGAACTCCGAGAAAGTCGGAGATATTTGTTCCTGTTTTTCAAGACATAAAATGAATACATCGCTTTTTTTAGATCTCGAAAAATAATATGTATAGATTTACAATACTTCAAATGTAAATTTTGGTGTCCTTTGTATGCTGTGTGTCGTGTAACAACCCTTCGTTGTTATATTGTATGTGTATGTATGTGTGGATGTCTGTATGTATGTATGTATTACTGTATTATTGTAATTTATGTAGTAGTATTTATGGCTGTATGTCTGTACTGTTGTATGTATGTATGGCTGTATGTCATAAGTATGTAGGTATGTATGTAGGTATGTTTTAAGTTGCCAGTCGTTACTGATTTGAAATAGTGACCTTCATTCCTACATGACTTCACAAAGTATCCATGCTCGCATAGGCGCATCATTTAAAGCCTTTTCGCCACTGACGCTAGCACTAACTTGTTACAATGCGATCGTGCGATATTTCACTCGTTTGGTGGCTTCCAATACGCTATGAAGTTTTTTAATCACAAACACATGGATATTCGCTCAATATGAATACCGTCCGATGATATAAATCTACCGCTTATGAGTGGATTGACCTCCGCAGCCGATATAGTCCCGAGGTTTGCATACATCATCCAGTCACACCTTTGCTTGCAAAGTATTACTCTTGGTACCAAGCATTTTGTAACCTGCCAGATTATCACATTCTTAAGTATGTATTATGTATGTCATCAGTAAATGCTCTTGTGTGATTGGGTTTGGTGGACCGTATCTGTATGTTTTTCCTCCCCCTGCCAACCGAAGTATATTACAGTAAAAAAATGGTACAAAAATAACTATTATAACATAGCTGAGTTTTTAGTGATACGTTGTTTTCTATAATTGTCTGGATATCTCTAATCTCGATTAATAAATGGCAAATTAGTATTAAGCGAGGGAAAATACTGTTTTCGTCTCAAAAAGGGCAACAGCTAAAACTTCACGTGGTGAATCCCTTCTTCCTACGTCTGTCTCCGTCTTTCAAACTCGTTATCCTTTCTTCCTTCGATATCGCTCTCATTTCCTCTATCAATCTCTCATTACCTTCTCTCTCTTTTCATCCTACGCCCAGTAAGCTCTTGTTA
Organism: Ophioderma brevispina; assembly: GCA_023653785.1. Classification (NCBI taxonomy): domain Eukaryota; kingdom Metazoa; phylum Echinodermata; class Ophiuroidea; order Amphilepidida; family Ophiodermatidae; genus Ophioderma; species Ophioderma brevispina. The sequence continues at coordinate 22,557 of JAMKCH010017086.1, forward strand.
CCAGATCTACGATTCTAAGCTAAGTTATGTAGTTAAGCTATTCTTAGGTTCTTTTGTCTTTTTTAATGTCGGGATATCAAGGGTTGTCCCTGGAAACTTCTTGTGCCTAGCTTGTGCTGTTGTCTTGCTCGTTTTTGTGTTGTTTGTGTTCTGTTCTTGATTTATTTTTTCTTGTTTGTTTATAATCTAGAGAGAGGCCACTGCAATGACCTCGGTTCACCATTGGGTACAGCAGTATATGCCATCCTTACTCTGCTCTTTTAGATATAATTTTCCCCAAGTATATATTCCAGTTATATACTCTTCTTGTGATTCCACTTATTATCTAATTAATTATAATCATCTTTACTTCTATGCAAAATATTTTTGCTTAATATTGTAACAATTAATTTTTCACTGTACTAAATAGATTATTGATGATTGATGTTATGTTTGAAAATAAGGACTGACACGAAATGAAATCCTGAACAACCTCAAGAATGTTTATTTCCCAGTTTTCAAACTTTCATAAATTAGCGCATTTTGCAAATTGTCTGTGAAACCAAGCTTGAGAGTCAGGTTTATATACAACCGTCAGTTAAAAAAACGCATGGGGTTTGTACTGATATGATCTCATGACGTCCAAATTGTATATGATCTTTACTGGATTATTGTACAAAAAATCTTCAGCGATGCATCCACGACATTATTTTTTCTTTGGAACGATCTCACAAAACACGCGTTTGACAGCTTACCAACCAAGAGAATAAGGATGCCGACATTTTAATCTGGTTTATATACGCCTTACACTTACTTCTCAATAAACCAATTTACCAGAAATAGAAAACAACCCACACACAGGAATAAATGGAATTAATAGCAATAGATGCATATTTAACACCATCAACGAAAGTTGCGCATGAGATTAATCATTTGAAAGTGAACCGACCCTTTTTTGTAAGATACAAATCTGACGTTATATAATGACAGGTTGACGTCAAAAGCGATGTAAGATTATTTTTACCCCCTAATTAGAAATGAATCGTGATTATCTTTGTTCTTTTTTCTAGTGTAGCGGTAACATTACTAGATGGTTTATCAGCAAAAAACCCCATTAAGCACTTATTGTTTATCAACGTGTACACTCTTGTAGTATTTGATAATTATTCAAGTTATTTTTGTTTCCCTCACTTCTTTTTTCAAATCATATTCCAACACGGTATCGGGTACCTTAAACAGTCACGTTGATTGTTTGTCTATTAACATGTTAGATCATTTTTAAATATTTTGTTATATTATAATTGTATCACAAATGCATACTATTTATTTATTATGGTACTACTTATATTATTTAATTACATGTATCCTATTAGGGCCTGAATCAGCTAACCGCTCTTCTAATTCGGGGCCCTGCACATACAAGAACATTAAATCATGATAAAACATTATATAAGATATATGATAAAGAATTAATTAAAAATGCTATTAAATTTCACAGGCCGATGTTCGTTTTGTACTTGCAATGGAGAAAGACCAATGTGTACAGAAACACCTGCAGTTGGTTATAGAGGTAAGTGTCTGTATTATCCTACGATAACTATCTATTCATCACCATAACTACTATGACCACCATTAGAACATTAGTGTTATTACCACCACCACCACCACCACCACCACCACCACCACCACCACCACCACCACCACCACCACCACCACCACCACCACCACCACCACCACCACCACCACCACCACCACCACCACCACCACCACCACCACCACCACCACCACCACCACCACCACCACCACCACCACCACCACCACCACCACCCCAACAACAACAACAACAACAACAACAACAACAACAACAACAACAACAACAACAACAACAACAACAACAACAACAACAACAACAACAACAACAACAACAACAACAACAACAACAACAACAACAACAACAACAACAACAACAACAACAACAACAACAACAACAACAACAACAACAACAACAACAACAACAACAACAACAACAACAACAACAACAACAACAACAACAACAACAACAACAACAACAACAACAACAACAACAACAACAACAACAACAACAACAACAACAACAACAACAACAACAACAACAACAACAACAACAACAACAACAACAACAACAACAACAACAACAACAACAACAACAACAACAACAACAACAACAACAACAACAACAACAACAACAACAACAACAACAACAACAACAACAACAACAACAACAACAACAACAACAACAACAACAACAACAACAACAACAACAACAACAACAACAACAACAACAACAACAACAACAACAACAACAACAACAACAACAACAACAACAACAACAACAACAACAAGCTTTGGTGAAAAAAGAGTCCAGTCCGTATGATACTATTTTTCCTCATATTAATTTTTCCAGGCCCTAAAAATTGTAAAAAGAAAGCTGGAGTACATGTTCGACAAATTGGACAATGCTTTTTCAAACATGTCGAAGGAGGCAACCCTCATATGGACTGTACTATGACAAATAACGACTATAGTATTTGTTTTCCAAAACCAACGATGTCAACGGAATATGTGCAACAGATATGTCTTGGTTTCTTTGTTGATTGTGACAATCTTATTGACTTCTGTAACTGTTCAAGAGCTTGTGCTTTCAGTAGGTAAGTATTGCTGATACTGGTGAACACATTTCAAATATAAACGTATTACTACGTACGTTATATCTGTAACACTCTCTAAATAGTATGTGTTTAGTCCACGTTAATACAGTAAAATTGTTTCAGGTAAACACTATATGTTAAATACTACAGGTGGAAAATAAACACTTTTTGTGTGTTAAATGTTAAATGTTTAGGTTTAGTGATTTTAAGGTTGATGACCAGAGAATGGTCGGATTTAAGTATACCGTATACTTTCATCTTGATAGAATGGACCCCCCCCCCCAAAAAAATCTGTAAAGTTTCGCGTGGATATTTCAATCAATTTTGATGTGAGAGCTAAAAACGTGATTTTGTAAGCCCCATTAAAGAGTACTCTTCTTCTTCTTATCGTATCCAAAGTACACAGTGGTTCTCAAATATGAACCAGCCAGAGGTGGGTACAATGTCTGGCTACTTCACTGAATTCTGCAAGGTCCTTGTCTGTGCATTTTTGCTCCAACACTGGGCAGACCAATAGACGTTCCATTGTCTTGGTGGGCTGTTCCACAATCACAGGTAGTGTCCTGATCTGCTTCCAGGTAGCCCCAATTCTGCAAGGAAACCTTAGATTGGCCAGTTCCGGTTCTCAATCTGTTGAGGCATCGCCATCCAGCCCAAGAGGAGTCTGCTCCAGGTGGAAGATGCTCACCAGGTTCAATACCAATAGATGGTACTTGGTTGATAGCAAGTCTTTCTTTCCCCAAGGCGACCTTCTTAGAGTACTCTGTAAAATTAATATTGGTCGACCAAAATGGGCACATTTTCGCTCATAACTTCCGAACCAAATATCCTTTAGATTTCACAGGGTAAATGATAAAAATAGTAGTTTTCCACAGATACCAAAAGTTTGACCATTTCCTGTAAAATCTGGGTTTCTGACACACTTATGAATTCGGAAACCTTAACGGAATTAACATGTGCTTTATTCCGCGAAGGGTTTCCGAATTCATAAGTGTGTCAGAAAAAAAAAACGCGTCAGATGGGTCATGTTACGGAAACTCCCGGTTCTGATGACGAGGCTATTAGCGAATCGGGACATGGACCTTTAAATACTCAGCAAAGTCGCAGCGATACGTTTAAGGTCAAATTGATACTAACATCCAGGCAAAAAATTAATTTTCCCTTAAAACAGTCAACTACCAGCAACACCAGCTGTCACACCAACACCCATGATACCACCGAGAAACCCGGTAGCCGGAATAACGGATAGACAAAGAGCGCCATCAATAACCACTCCAAGACCAAAAGCCAAAACGCAACCTTCCGGTTCTGAAAATGAAGTCCTGAGACCAACAACTCGAATGATTACCCAACGAGGAAATGTGGTAAACAGATCAGATACCAATGTGTCAGAAACAACCGCGATGCAGGAAGGAACCTCAGTGTCTACATCCCCCGAGTTACAAGGTGAAATGGTGGTTAACGAACGTGATGTAAACTAATATCAATAGTCTGCGCAATACTTGTCAACAAGACTAAATCTATTTCATATACTCTTTGTCAGAAAAAAAAAACCTCCAAAGATGATTTAACATAATATATACATAGTATCAGACGATGGGGTCTACGCATTTATCCGAAAGTTTGTTTATTCGAAAGATCGCTATTTCGAAGGTTCGTTTATCCGAAAATGCGTTATTCCGAAAGTTCGTTTATCCGAAGGTTCTTCTTTTCCGAAGGTTTATTAATCAGAAGGTGCGTTAATCCGAAGCTTCGTTTATTCGAAAAAAAGACAAAGAAATACGGTTCTTGGATCCGAAAATTAACATTCGTTTAGCTTACTCCATTTTCGGATCAACGAACCTTATTTCATTTTCGGATCAACGAACCTTCAGATAAACGAACATTCGGAATAACGCACCTTCGGATAAACGAACATTTGGAATAACAAACATTCGGAATAAAGAAACACATGTTCGGATCATCGAACCTTCGGAATAACGCCTACGTAGGTACAGGAATAACCAACCTTCAGAATAATGAAAGCACCCCAGCTGATGGCAGTCAAGCCTTATTTAATATCTATCGCTGCTATCCCAACCCTGGCTTTATAGCTAAGTTGGCAAGAGTGTCGTGCTAGTAATGCAAAGGTCGCCGGTTCGAATCCGGCCAAGCGCACATGTGGTTTTTTCAACACTAACGTGCGCTGGCCATCTCCAGGGAAAGATTAATAAATATGTACATTCTTGTCTACCTGGAGAACTAAGAAGTTCAAATTTCAAAAACAAATATAAATCATATATGTAAATATAGCGTTCTGATGCTATCCGCTACGAAAGCGAAGGACACCTCTAGATAATATCTATCGCTCCTCTACCAACCCTGGCTTAATAGTTTAGTTGGCAAGAGCGTCGTGCTAGTAACGCGAAGGGCGCCGGTTCGAATCAGGCCAAAGGCACATGTTTTTTTTTCAACACTAACGTGCGCTGGCCATCTCCAGGGAAAAGATTAATAAATACATACATCCTTGTCTACCTGGAGAACTAAGTAGTTAAAATTTCATGTAGGAGGATTGTTTGTAGTTATGTAGGAGGGTTGTTTAGAGGGGCGTTGTGGGATGGTTGCTATATCGAAGAGGCTTGAACGCCATCGTCTGCACATTATGTTATCCTATAGGACGTTGGTTGGAAGCATGTAAACGAGGCCTGACTATAATAATTTACGTAGACAAGTTCAGATTTTCTATATTGTTTGTAGTTTCGTGTCAGATATTATTAAAATTATTGATTGATTTTGCCATAGTTTAAAACTACACATTCTAACTAATTTTAGGGCACAACTTTTTCCTTATGGACAGGAGGATTTTCCGGTTATAATTTTGTCATCAATGAAAGAAAAAGGGCCTCCAAATGTTGAAGGCCACTTCATCATTTTTTCTTCTAATTCACACTGCCCAGTTTGTCTCTAATTTGCTAGATCTTATATATCAACACCTTATATTACTGTTTCTTTGTAAAAACAGACCCTTAATTAGCATTTTAAAAGGTCTTGAAGATGGCATTTACGACTGTTTCTCAAGCCACAAAAATCATAATTTCTTGACAAATACGGCGTCTTTACGCTTTTAGCCACTTTCAGAGACCTTTACTACAACAATTTCCAATACAACAGTGCAAAAAATGGACTTTGATGAAAAATAGGGGGCGCGATTTTTTACATTGGTGAAGAACTCGCTGATTAGTGGCTTTAAGCAATTCACTTACCAAAATGAATCTGAATAAGATTACAGCAGTATAGACTGAAACCCAAAACCGATTTTGGCTATAATTGATATATTTTGTACAAATATATCAGCTTATTCCGTTTAGTGCTTCCGGGTATTGTGACCCCTATTTATTACTCTTAACCGTAGGCCAATTTTATTTTATTTTTTGACATGAAAAGAAGCGCATTTAAAAGTCAGATAATTACCAAAAATACGACAAAAAATGTCATCAATTAGCTATCGTGAAAAAAAGTCTTCCTTGAAGCTAGGTTCACAGGATCTGTGGTGTATTTCAAAACGCACGTGTCTCAGTTTTTGGAATTGGGTAAAATCAGGACAAAGAACGTTCAAAATGATCATATCGCTAACATTTTCGGTTAATATTTTGTTTCTCTCGTTTTTCAGACTATAACGGCGGGTTCACGAGCATGCTGTCATCCATGGGGATTTGGCTCTTAGTTTTGGCGGCTTACTCTCGTCTGTTTGTCTTCATCATTACAGTGGTGTGTGTGTACCTGCAAAAGTCATCGAAAAAGAGTACGAAACATCACTACGAATGAAAAATATGAATACATGTATTATTATTTTAATAATTAAATAAATGTGGTTGACTCGATCATGGTCGTTTTTTCATATGATGTTTTCTTCCTCACTTGGAAGAATATCACCAAAAACATCTCAAATGGTTAATTAAATCGATCCAGCCGTTTTGGATAGTAGATCAAATGTAAACTAAATTGGCCCATTGGGCAATGGGATTTCCATGCCTAAAAATGATGCGTCCGTGGACAAGTCTGTTTTGCTGACTTATTGTTTCAGTGTACCAATTTGAGACCACTCAACCAAAATGAACATTTTTTCAGGGAAGATGTTTTTTTAATTACCCATTCTTATGATAAAATAAAATCCCAGAAAAAAAATGGAAAATAACACTTCATTTTGGTAAGTCTTTATAAAATGGGTTCACCCTGTACAACACCGAAATGACCTGGGCCCAATTCACAAATGATAATATTATTAATCTTAATAATAGTTTCCTAAAACGATGGCGGGCAAGACTCATTCAATATAGCAACAAAAAGGCAGATAACCCTTATAGCGGAGTCTTCTCTTTTTTTTGCTGGCGTATGAGGCAGCAGCTAATCATGTTGTAAGCGTTGGAGGCAACTCACCGTTGATTGTTTGGGGTTTTGAGAAATCCTGTGTCCACTCGGTGGCGAAAAGTTAGGGCAACTCAAATTGAGAATGTGATCTGCAAAAAGTCTGTGATGGAGAACCACATTGGCAGCTTGCGATGCCGTGCAGCCCCATCGGTGGCATATTGCTATTGAAGACCGACGTCCTGTGTCGAATCCGTTTAAGGCCCATTCCTTACGTGGGAGATTGCTGCCAGGCGTAGTTCTGTCTTAGGTATAATAGAGAGTTGGTCTGGTCTTGGGGTATCTAGCCGAGTTATTCCATGTCTGTACGATGTTGAAAGGGGAACTGGAGGTTTAGCAACGTGTCGGCAGAAAGGTCTGCGAGAGCGCCGTCTCTGTCTACCGAGTTGGTGTGATTCTTTGAGAGTGTTATGCAGCAGGTGCTTTTGTCCAGCAGGGCCTTATTCACTAGTTTATGCTGGGATGTTCTCCCCGAAGTACTGCAGGTGCAAAACCTGAAAGCACTGAGGAATTCATATGGAGTAGGACGGATGGTAGCCAGTGATAGTGGAGTTGATTCTTTCAGCTCCACGGTTTTGAATAAGAAATATTCCTGGACAACCAATCAAGCAAAAGCACAATTTTTCGTCAGATTTCGCTTTTACGTGTTCAATCAAGTGACCACATCTAAAATGGGAGTCTTTGCCGCCCTTCCCAGTTATTCGCATATAAGTCTATAATGCTTCTTGAAGAATTGGTGAGGAAAATAATAAATAGGAACCCAGGTCAGCCGCGGCGGAACCGTGGGATGGGCCGGGGAGGGGCCGGGCTATGCCCCCGTCCCTTTTGACTGCCCTCTACTTTTCATCGGGCTTTTCATAGCTGCACGAGAAAATTATAGGTCAAGTATTGAAATTGCTCAGATAAGTGCCAAGTGGCCCCTTCATTTTGAAAATCGATCAGCCGCCGCTGACCCGGTATTAAAATATCTGAAAGCTTGCAACTTCATGTATTTCAACATTATGAAATATGGCCCACTAAACTGCATTTTGGAGCTTGTCAATATTAATATCCTCACTCGAAACGAAACGAAGGTGTGTCCTTGATGTAAGGCTTGGATTAAAGAATCACACAAGCAGGGGGGGGGGGGGGGGGGTTTTTATACGGAATGAGCTCCATTCCACTCTACATGCATTCTATTGACTTTTCGTGCTGAAATGACTTGTAATTTACCGAAGGTAGTACCGAAACCACCAGTAACTTGAAAACACATAAGCTGTATTTGAATAAGCAATTTACTGCTTATTCAGTACTACGTAATCCGTAAACAAAAGTAATCCGTAAACAAAAGTAAGAAATGTGCAATCTATTTGGTAAAGCCTATAGAAAGACCCATCATGTTTGATTTGATTGACCAACAATGAAACAGGAAATCGAATTCAAACGTATCGTAAGGCCATCGTACTTTATTGATTGCACATTTCTTTAAAATCGACATGGTTAAATTGAAAGCTTATAAATGGATTTGAATTAACAAAAACTAAATTGAAGGCTTGTAGCGCGAAAAAGTATTGGTGCTGCGTGTCTCAAAAAAGCGAGAAGTTGAATGTGGATATATTTATTTGGCTCATTAAAGTTTGACATTGGTTAGGAAACCCTATATTTTCAAGAAATTGTAAAAATGTTGCGATATTTTGAAAAAAAATCAAACTAGGGTTCATTCTTTGACTCACTCTCTATATATTAAAACACAGCCAAAATGACAGAGTTAATTTGAAAAAGAAGTTTGTCAAACGTTGGCACGTGTTTTTGTATTTGAGTGCCCACGAGGAACCTGCGCAGACTTACGACTCAACAAGACATGTAATATACTCCCAGCCTAAAAAAATCCGAACGATATAAATTACTGTATTAAAAAGGTATGTAGGTATGTAGGTGAATTATAATAATAAATGCCAGGAGCGTTGTTCGCGTAATGTGTTTGCTTATTGACCTGTGTCCGTAATGCATTGATAACGAAGCATGATGTGGAAGTTTGAGAGATTTATCCAGCTGGCTTGGCGCGTTCATTGAAAGCAAGTTTGAGCACGTTGATGGCCATTTCAACATCGTTCGGATTATTTAGGCGGGGAGTATAGTTGCTAAGGATCATAAACGTTTGACTGCGTAAAAGCTAGAACGATAATAACTTAGTTCTCTTTAAACATCTTTACATAGAAACAAGCAACCACATGCCTACTACTACGTCGACGTTGATAATGGAGTAGTCACTACAGATATCCATAAAGGTAAATCTTAGTGTCTCTTGTACTATATTTGTAGCACAGTCTTTAAAGGTGCTTGTTCCGATTTACCTCATTTGTTTCGTTACTTGAACTGGACACCTTGGCACTTGGTACTTGAACATACGCCCCATTAAGTGCCGTGGGAAAGAAACTGCGGTTTTGGTGGTAGAAGCAAAATGCACACTGCAAAAGCCCTATTCAATACTCTGCTAATATTGATGTTTAACCATTAAAACGGCGGTTTTTTGTTTATCTTGGGAATGAAATTGATTTGAGGGCTCAAATTTCAGGACGACAATGATATAAAATTGGATCTATTAAGCCCAAATTAATTAGCTATGAGTTGCAAAAATATTGGGCGAGACGCAGTCGAGCCCAATATTTTAAAACTCATAGCGAGACCAATTAATATTGGGCGTAAATCATCCAATTTTATCATTATCATGTTTTGGATCCGATATTTTACCACACTTGGACTCCCCAAAACATGATAATGAGAAAAAGAGACTAAATCGACACTACTTCCGGGTAAATCAGAGGGGTCCCAAAGACGATCGGAACACGCACCTTTGACAATAATCGGGACAATATGTCATTTAAAATGATAGTCTCTACATGCGTCTCTTTTGTACTCTATTGTACTTTTGCAGTGTAATTTTGTACTTTTCTTACTCCACAGTGTTTGTGTGTGTGTGTTGGGGGGGGGGGGCTTCGCGTGGCTACATCAGTACATTATTTTGTTTCCAAAAATATCATTGGATATTATCGATATGAATTTTGAAGACATTAAATATTATGCTCTGTATATATGTTACAGGAAAGAAGCCAGCAATTATCAACCCAGTCTCCGATGTTCGCCTTCAGAATTCCAACTCAAGGACTATCACCTTCAATACAGGTTCAGGTGGCGTTTACTCTGAGGCTGATGCTGTTGGATTTGTTATTAGCGCTGCACCCGAACAAACCGAGCAAACAGAAAACCAATATGCTGAATGCCGACCCAAAAGTCAAGCTGTTAGTGTTGCCCCTAGTGAAGCTGCTACATATATGGAACTCAATGACGACGAGAACGCACCAATAAACTTGAAGAATATGCCATACACCGAAGTGCGCGCGAGTGCTATCTACACAGATCTTCACTTTGGAAACGAACCTCTAGACGACAATGTCAATCGGGAAAGCGATTCTGAAACATCAGGAACATCTGCTGAACCCGAAGAAACTGACGCTAGTAGCGGCTCAGAAGTATCAATGTCATCCACTGATTCAGGCGTGGAGGAACAGCATAAAGCAGATTCAACTTCCGATTTTGAAGGCGATAACGCGCATTACTTTGAGGCGAAGACCTTGCCACTGCCAACTCGCGCAAAGTCAACTGATTCTGTCAACTCTCACGAAGTTAACGAGGAAGAATCTTCAAAAGATACGCCACAGATACTGCCGAAAGATTCTCCGAAAAAGTCTGAAAAGATAATTGACTGTAGCTCACTGAAGAAAGGTTGTAACTACCAGAAACTGCGCTTTAAATCCAGTGAACGTAGTTTCAGTATTGACAGTACAGGTTCAGATAACACTTACAGTGCTCTAACGCCTACCGATACAGTAACCATTGCTGAGGAAGATGGGCAGTATTCAACTCTTGTTAGGGAAGGACAGGAAGGAAAGAAGCGCGAAAATGATGGCTCTGATAGCGATAATACATACAGTGAACTGAAGAATTGCGAATCCAAGAATGACGAAAATGAAAACTAAGCTTGCACAAATGAACAATTGTTTAAATAATAAAATATATAACAGAATTATTCTCAAGTACGTGACGGTTGTACATAAAGATAAACTTTATATTGCATGTATCATGCAAAACATTCAACCGATCAAATTGGAGACAAAAATATATTATTCACAAACATTGGTCAAAGATGTTCGCACCATGTAACATAATTTCGATATTGATAATGCCTTAAAGGTGTATGTTCAGATTTTATGACTTTGTGTTCTTTACGTAGTACAAATTAGAATGATTTAAGTGTGCTCACTTCCAATTTTCAAGCACAAAACCAATTCTGGTTTTACGATTTCTACAATGCACTTATTTTGCTGACCGTCCTATATTGATCTTGAGTAAGGGAGTGGTGTAACCTGTGACCGCTTTGTTAAATTTGAAAGGACCCTAAACAGACACTAGGGTGTTGGCATTTCAATTTGAACATTGCTCACATAGAGGTTGCATAATCGCTAGACCCGGTTGATTAGCAACATATGTTGTAGAAATCTTAAAACCAGAATGGGTGGAGTCTGTGGGCTGAGAGCTTTTGGTCCTATACTAGAATTATAAAATGCGTGAAGGTCCAGATCTGCGATTAGTCTATTCCATCTCCTCTGATAGGAGGCAGAATTTTGTTGTTGTTACTGAATAAAAGTCAATGCACGTAGCGTGGAAGCCGGTGTCTTGTGGACATGTTAGATGAAGGTCATGAAGAATAACATAATTTTTATCCTAATATTTTATGATCTCTTAAAGATCATTGCAGATGGAATGGTATTAATCTTTTTAAAATATAAGTTGCATAATTCATCTCATCAGGCAGTGGGGCACGTTAAAACCGAGACCGTTATGTTTGTCGAGGGCAAAAGCTCATCAAAATGTATCCTTTACTTCAGGTCATAGCGCATGTTTTATGTCAGTCAGCATGCAGTGATGTGCAAAGTCGTTGCTTTTCTTACCCTGAAAACAATTTGCTGCAGTTTCAATTCGAACAACGTGACAAAAAGTTTCGTGAAAGAAAATGCTAAATTTAACATGGAGATGAAACTACACAAATGAAAATTCATGTGAGGCAATGGAAATTCATGTGAGGCAATGAAAAACAACCTAAGGAGATAATCAACCCTCACGTGAATTTTAGAACTTTCTTAAAAGTAACAATGGACCCGGAGTGGCGAACGCAGATGGGCAAAGAGTTCCATAGGCTAGTGGCTGTATTGCTAAAGCCATGTCACACACTGGCCTATTTGTACGAGGAACAGTGTGGAGCGTCTTGTCATCTTCTGACCGCAAGCCTGGCCTGCCAGGAATATATAAAAAAAAAGGTATTCGAACAAGTATGATGACAATTGTCCGAAAATACCGCTCACTGACCGGTAGCCAATGGAGCTCTTTAACTGTTTAAGGTGTGTGTGTGGCTTGTGTCCTTCTATCAGATCTGAACACCAGCCTGGCTGCTCTATTCTGCAAAATCTGAAATTTACTCTGATCTCTGGCCGACACTCGATACAGTAGTGAATCGGCATTGTTAATGCGAGATAAAATCAGCGAGCGGACGAGATGATGAACTCTCGATCGTGATAAAGCGGCGGATCCTGTAGATATTGCGAAGGTGGAAGGTATTACTCTTGAAAGATGACCTTCACATGTTCAATCATGGACATTTTCTGATCGACACAACACCAAGGTTTCTAATTGCCGAGGACCGGGGGACATCCACTGTCCCGATTCTAATGGTAATGTCTTTGAGGTGACATTCAGTTTGAGTTTGTTACAGCGCATCCACTAACTGATTTCATCAATACAAAGAAATAGCCTGTCAACAGCATGTTTGGCATTACCATCAATCTTGGGATCAAATGTTTAATAGAGCTGTACATCATCTGCATACATGTGGTAAGCAATATTGTGCTTCCGGATGATTGACGCAACACAGTATAGATACATAGAGGCCCGAATACGGAACCCTGAGGAAGACCAAAAGGGAGATGTTGTTTAGTTGAAATAGCATCCCCAATGCGCACACGGAATGAGCGGTGGTCTGAGGATCGGATACCCGATGATCGTAAGTGAGGGTATTCGTGAAACTCTGAGTAACGGTTGCCTTTCCAGAGGTCTATACTTTGAAAAATGTTTATATATATATATATATATATATATATATATATATATATATATATATATATATATATATATATATATATATCCACCTATTCCTCAGGTATGGCCTGATGAAGACTCTGTCGAAAGCTTGCCATTTTTTTTTGTTCAGAAAATACCGAAAACCCCATTAAAATCCGTCATTCCTTTGTGGAGCTACGACTGTAGAAAATAGGCTTGCATTTTGAGTGATTTTGTGACCCGTAATTGTTAAAAATCTTGTGAAAATAATATGAAAATGTTCCGATCACTTCCGACTCTTGAGAAACGGTGTGATGAAAGTTCAATGTACCTTGTAACAAAATATATAACTGCGTGAAGCGTCCCGATCTGCGATTAGTCTATCCATCTCTTGAGAGGAAGGAAGAAATTTGTTGTTGTTACTGGAATAAAAGTCCAGCAAGTAGCGCTGGAAGGCCGGTGTCTTGTGGACTGTGAGATGAAGGTCATGAAGGAATAACAGAATTTTTATCTAATAATTTATGATCTCTTAAAAGATCATTGCAGGATGGAATGATATTACTTTTTAAAATATAGTTGCATATTCATCTCATCAGGCAGGGGCACGTAATTTAAAACCGAGACCGTTATGTTTGTCGAGGGCAAAGCTCATCAAAAGTATACTGTACTTAGGTCTAGCGCATGTTTTATGTCAGTCAGCAGGAGCAGTGATGTGCAAAGTCGTTGCTTTTCTTACCCTGTGAAAACACTTTGGCGCTGCAGTTTCAATTCGAAGCAACGTGACAAAAAGTTTCGTGAAGAAAATGCTAAATTTAACATGGAGATGAAAAAACAATACACAAAGAAATTTCATGGGAGGCAATGGCAAATTTCATGTGAGGCAATGAAAAACAACCCTAAGGAGTACTACAACCCTCACGTGAATGTTAGACTTTTTAAAAGGAGTAACAATGGACCGGAGAGTGGGCGAACGAGATGGGCAACGCGACGGTTCCATAGGTAGGGGCTGTATGTAAAAGCAAGGTCACACACTGGCATATTTGTACGAGGAAACAGTGTGGAGCGTCTGGTCATCTTTGACCGCAACGCATGCTGCCAGGAATATATAAAAAAAGGTATTCGAACAAGTATGATGAAATTGCCGGTAAAACGCGCTCACTAATCGGTGGCCAATGGAGCTCTTTAACTGTTAAGGTGGGGTGGGTGGCATTGTGTCCTTCTATAGAGTCGGAAACACCAGACTGGATGCTCTATTCTGCGCAAAAATCTGAAATTTACTTGATCTTGGCCGACACTCGATACAGTAGTGAATCGGCATAGTCATTGTGAGATAAGATCAGCGAGCTGAGAGTGATCGAACTCTGATGTGATTACCGCGGCGGCGGATCCTGTAGATTATTGCGACGGGTAGAAGGTATTATCTTAATGGTGGACCTTCACATGTTTCAAATCATGGACATTTCTGATCGAAAACAACACAAGGTTTCTAATTGCCGAGGGACCGGTGGACTCCAGGGTCCCGATTTAGGGTAATTTCTTGAGGTGACATCAGTTTGTTTGAGTTTGGTGACAGCGCATTCCACCTCTAACTGATTCATCATACAAAAGAGATGCTTGTCAACAGCATGTTTGGCATTACCATACAATCTGGGATCAAACGTTTAATAGAGCTGTACATCATTAGCATACTGTGGTAAGCCAATATGGTGATTCCGGATGATTGACGCACACAGTATCGATAATAAGAGGCCCCGCATACGGAACCCTGAGGAATAAGACCAAAAGGGAGATGTTGTTTAGTTGAAATAGCATCCCCAATGCACACGGCGATGAGCGGTTGTCTGTAGGACGGATTACACGATGATCTTAAGTAAGTGAGCGGGTATTCGTGAAAATCTGAGTAACGGTTGCCTTTCCAGAGGTTCTATACTTTGAAAAATGTTTATATATATAATATATATATATATATGTAAGATATATATATATATGACTATATATATTATATATATATATAAAACAGAGATATACTATAATTATATATATATATATATATATATAATTTATATATCTATATATTATATATAAAATAGAGAGTAACGGTTGCCTTTCCAGAGGTCTTTGATACTTTCAAAAAAAATTGGTTTAATAAATATATATAATAATTATATTATATCTATATATATATCAATATATACTCGTCGCTGGCGGGAAAAAAAACTCATATGTAACTCCAAGAGGAGGTCAAATTGCAAAATCATATGTAAAAAGGGGCCCCCCCAGTGCTGCTAAAAACCTCATATGTGTCATTTTTGGTTCACATCGGGTTTCTAGCTTGAAATTTTATTGCCAAATATGATAGTAACTCATATGGCACTTTATTTCAGAATCTGGAGTAGTAATAATTCCTAACTAAATTTCAAAAAGACAACCATTTCTTGTGCATGCCTTACAGACAAATTATTCAGTTTTTGTGTCTCTCGAAAAGTTACATATGAGGTTTTGTCATCTGACCGTTTTTAAAACTACATGTGAGGTTTTGCTTTTAAAAGGTAAATGCTTATGAGGTTTTTTCCCGCCAGAAAGAGCGACGATATATATATATATATATATAGATATATACAACATATATAAATATCCCACCTATTCCTCAGGTAATGGTCTGATGAAGAACCTGTCGAAAGCTTGCCAATTGTTATTGTTCAGAAAATACAGAAACCCCATTAAAAAATCCGTCATTCACTTTGTGGAGCTACGACTGTATAAAATAGGGCGTGCATTTTTGAGATATTTTGTACCCGTAATTGTTAAAAATCTTGTGAAAATAAATGAAAAAAATGTTCCTGATCACTTCGACTCTTGAGAAACGGTGTATGAAAGTTCAATGTAAACCTTGTAAACAAACATAATATCTTCCTACTGGTGCCCAAGCGTGCCCATACTTGTAATTCTACCTCGAAAACCACCAAATTGTAATATTTAACTTTCCGGTTTGTAAATTTGTTGAATTTGTTTTAACCGCTGTGGCTGTTTGATACCGATACAATTTCGAACTGATTCCAATGTCTGTGTTCATCTGAATTATAGTGTGATAATAAGTCATACTTTTACTTAATTTAACATAATTAAATGGAAATATTATAGATTAATAACCCTCGTCTTTCCGAAGGTGGAGGGGGGGGGGGGTTGTTACCGCTCTCTCTTCTATTCTTTCCGCCTACTAAAACCATTTTCCGTTAATGTAATTGCCAATTGACAATTAATGTCCGTTTCATAGCCCCCCGCATCAAAAACACTACCCGGAGTATAGCAAGGTAAGGGTGGATCCCAAGTGGGGATAGGGTGTGGCACCCCCCCCCCCCCATTTCGGGAGGGAAATACCAAAACTGCTAGTACGATTCGCGGAATATCACAGACATTTTATTTTAGTTGCACTAGATATCAGGTGTTCCTCTTACTTGATACCAGAATGAGTACAACATACTTAGTGACTAACTTTATTTCATAATGACTTCATACCGTCTCTACATGATGGAAAATGATTAAGTACAAACTACATAATTTTATCTTTGTCAACAAATTTGCAAAATCTCAATGTTTCTTCTTCCTATATGCAGTATGTTCATATGTTTATTACCTTATGACGTCATTAGTGACGTCCTCAAAATCCATCCGATTCATCTCTAACTTTGGAATTGAGGCATTTTGGTGAGTATCTAATTCTAGTTTACTCTTTTTATTTATACAACACAAATATGGAAGACAAACATTTTCGAATCTCTGAAATCTCTACTTTGACCTGTTTAAACCTAAGGTCGAACCTAGTGCAACTGTAACCCAAGCGTAATCACGGGCGAGGGGGCCA
>JAMKCH010017087.1:0-117334 GCA_023653785.1 Ophioderma brevispina
GGGATTAATTAAGGCTAATAGTGTTAAGACCCACAGAGTGTATGAGTTATCAACACTCTGCCCTCTCGTAGATTCTGTGAGCTGACTTAAATATAGATACAAAACTCTTGGTTCACGACAGTTCACCCTACGCCCATAGCTGACAATACTAAAAACGGCACAAGCTAAAATGCAAGTATGAAAGAAGTAAAATTAAAAAAAGAGCGTTCGGCGTTGGATTTTGTATTTGCAAATTCATAATTGAGTACTGAAACAAATATTGAATATAGGTTTTCCCAGTTACAGTTCGCACTTGTACAAGTAATTTGATAAACCAGACAACTGGATCCCGGGGTGGGGGGGGGCGTCTGGAAATCTGAATCGCGAAAGTCCAAACAATTTAATTATTAATGGTATTCCCTTTTGTGTCACTGTATCTCAACCTTGTGTCGTTGTTGTGTGCTGTGTGTGTGTTGGGGGGTGTGTGTGTTACCCAATGTATCTCAAAACCATGCTGCATGAAAACATGATCATTCGATGATATGTTAAGTCATATGAAGGTATATGTTAATCTTTTGTATTAACTTGATTTACGATTTTTGACTATTTGGGCGTTATCCATGCAGCTTCAACAATCCCCTTCATAAATATACCCTAACCCCTAATATACTCACAACCCTACATACTGATGGATATACCGTACTTCAAATAAGCATGGTGCAGCCCCGCCCGCACACTCTTCTTTGGACAGCGGTTACTTTTTGCAGTACGATCATAAATAAACACTTTATTCCATTTATGAACACCCGACGAATAACGAAAGACAAATTCTAAATCAATTATAAAAGACGAAATCAATCTTTCTATCATCAGTGTCATCGCCGCGGCGGACGGAATTTGTCAACGGATTTGACGAAATAATAACAAAAGTTGAAATTATATACACCAAAGTTGAAAATATAATAACACAAAATAATCATAACGTTACAGAATAATAAAATTGGCTTTGTGTTTCTCGCGCGAGCCACATTTTAAGGAACGAATTCCAATTGCTCTTTTGTTTAAAAAAAATTAACATCAAGTACTCAAGTCGAATGTATGGAAAACCTAATATTATTAAGATAATTAGTTAGCATAATATTATATTTTCGCATGCTGTTGTT
This sequence comes from Ophioderma brevispina, assembly GCA_023653785.1. NCBI lineage: Eukaryota > Metazoa > Echinodermata > Ophiuroidea > Amphilepidida > Ophiodermatidae > Ophioderma > Ophioderma brevispina. The sequence goes on from JAMKCH010017087.1 coordinate 1,143, forward strand.
ATTAGGCATACATTATTTCATATAAAATGATACGTTTAGCAGTCAATAAGCCTAATCATGATTCGTTTTTGAAACTCTGAGTTTTTAATTTGAACAACTAAGTTTCACCAAAAACAAGGTCGTTCAAGGGATATATCGTTTTTCAAAGAAACAATTAGTATGGGCCAATAAACACAGTTAATCAAAAAAAAATTAGTTTATCAGTCATAATCATAGTCTTCTCTGTAAAATGAGTGTTTACTGAAAAACTAATTTGGCCCGTTGGTACGCTAGGTTTTCGAAAAATTTAGTTTTAACTGAAAAAAACTTAGTTGTTCGGTGATAAGCTGAGTGTATCGCATAAAGCATATTATCAGGAAAAACTAAGTTATGGTTGTAATCGTAGTTTCTCTGAAAAACTGAGTCAATCGTCGGGAATGACATTGACTTGCCATATGTTCGCTTATTGGTCGAAAGTTTATACTCAAAGTAACTTTTCCTAACATAAAAGACAGTTCATAAAAACTATATAATTATGTCAGTAAGTAATAATATAACACGTTATGAATTCTATGCAAAGATGCATAAATTCGAGCCACAGACCAATCACTCACACTATTTTAAGCATATTTTTATCATTTGGCTTGCCATAGAAACGCCGCAGAAAAAATGTGCACACGATTATGCTCCCGGCTTACATAGCAGAAGTGGTGGTGTATTTTACAAAATATTGAATTGTTGTGAGTATTCGGGGGTTTATTGACTGTGTTTTTCGTCGTTTTGATGTGTATGACAAATGTATTTGAGTTTGTTGAACAAAAGTAGTAGTTTTCAGGGTAACTGAACATTTACATTAAGGAAAGATATTTGAGTAGAAGGTGGGTGGGCAAGGAGTACTAGAAAAACTAGCCTAGTACAGGAAACCTTTACGTCGTGTTTTGACAAGCGATTTAATGACCGCAGTACGTCCACTGGATTCTATTTTAGCCAAGGGATTATAACAATGAACTCTCCAGACTCCATCTCCAGGTAGTGGCGGTAGGGAATATAGATCCTTATTACTATTTTGTTTCTTTACTTAAACTAATTTTGTGATATAAATATATGTGTCTGAAAACGCAACGAGGGTAGGAGTGTGACCCACTGTTAAAAGTGTATGTCAAATAAAGAAAAATAAATAAAATATAGAATGGTTTTAATGTCACTGAAAGTAACCGTTAGTTCTTCGTGCGTGAACGAATAATAGACAATATAATATAATAGTTTCACAGATTCTTTATTCATGTGAAGTCTTTAATGTCACTAAACGATAATCGCTAAGTTTTCGGGTGACCTTTTACATTTTAACCATGGAGTATCGTTACTATAATAACTCCATGTTTTAACAAAATTACAAGACTACAGTATTATGCGTTAATGCGGAATGCAGCACGGCGGCTAGCTGGAATTGTCAAGTTCCAAATACCTATATCCACCCAAATTTAACCAGCTCTGTCGAAACTATAGTCTAAACCCCAAAGACCTTTTGAACAAAATAAAAAAAAATTAACATGGCTACACGGATGGCATATCAAAATTAACAAATGCTTAGATCAATAAAAATGAGTGGAGCTCTAGCGATATATTCTAAAAACACATTTTTCTATTTTATGTTCGGTCTAACGTAAATCCATGGGCATTTTTGAAGCCGGAACTGTCGTCTAGGTGCATTTGAAGGATAGACTATGATATTTATGTGAATCATACATAATATTACCATGTACCGATTTAAGCCATTAAATGACATTCCAGTGTAAAAAAAAAACACGGACAATATTCTTCACAAGCTGCTTTAATTTAAAAACCATTTGACCCGATTACAAAAAAATCAAACTTTGGTGTTAATCTTTACATCTATGTAAATGTATCTAAAGTTGACACTTTGCTGTAAATCCTAAATGGATTTAATAATTGAAACCTTTTAAAGAAAAAGCACAAATGCGTACATAAGAATACATTACAATCGGTATATAAATAAATGTAAATATAAACGCTACTTTTCTGTATGAATATACTTGTATTTGTTTATACTCCATGTTTATACATTAACCAATGGTCCATGCACAAGCCCACCCCCCCACGCGTTGCGCACTTCCCATGTTATTGTTGTCATGTAATTATGTTGAATCGTTGAAGTGCCGAGTTCCATTATCACACAAGTCCCACGATTGCCCAGCACGATTGCGCACTTCACCGTATTGTGGGCTACATGGCTAATTGATTAGACCACTTCAAGCAGTAACAGGATTGATTGATTTACTCCTCTTGGATACATCAGAAAACCAGTGGACGTATCTGCGGTCATTAATCGCTTGTTTTTGACCTTGGTGGTCGGCAACGAAGAGGGTGATTCGTAAATGTGAAATCAAAGATTGAATAATGACTCGTCTACTTCCCGAAATTTTAGTATGACTCTGTTGTACTAATAGCCCCACTCAACAATCAATCCGTGACGACTCTTTCTAGAGCCACACACCCAAAATGCCCTTCTATTTGCTATAAAATAATTACCCATGTTTTCTCCTAGAACATGGATATTGTGAGTAATTATTGCAAGGCTTTCATCATTTTCAGAGACAATGAGAACAATTTTGCCTCCGATCCCTCTTTGTGTAGCGGAGTCTTTGCTAGCACATTCATCATGCTATATCGCATCGGAAGAATTTAGTATTGTGCCCCAACCCTATGAAGTCGGCAGCCTCACGGAATAAACTGCATGTTGAAGGATTTGGTGGCAAAATACTGATTTCATCCTAATGCAGCTGGCCTTCGCTTAAAATCATTGTGTCTTTTACATAGGCCCGCTTGCATATTCGAACAGTTCGGCCTAATAGCCGGGAGCGGGTTTTGAACATCACATCAGCGGTTAAAACAAAGGGAAGCCCAGGGAATCCCGAAAGTCGCGGTGAAAACAAACTACTGCGCAATTGCTTCTTTTAAGTCACTGACATCGTATGACACTATGCGTGTAGCGCGAATCGAATTACTCACGTTGTTGCCATGGCCCGTTGCCAAGCAGATTTTGTTGAACTCTGGATGTCCGCTCCCGGCTATAGTAAAAAATGAAATGATAAAATCCAACTTCAAATGATAAAGGACCAAAAAGTCACCACTACTGGGAAGAGGCAAGATGAATTGTGCTAGCTCTTAGCTAGTTTCCAATATACTAACTTTGGCATCATCTTTTTAAATTTGGACATAAATCTTTGGTGTCCAAAGTTACATACTGTTTCTGTGGAGTTCCGATGCCATTTTAAGGTTTGAAATGTTTTTGGAGATGTCTATTTCCTAAAAAAAAGAAAAATAATTTTCTTTTGACCATAATTTATTTACATAAGCTCTCTAGAGTCCTGTAGAATCATTTTGTCTTACCAATTTGTAACCCGATGCTACAATTTGTTCCCAAAAAGTTCATGAATCATGTCAACATGTACACAGGCTGCCAAATTTGGCAGCCCAATGTAGACACAACAGGGTACGTTTCACCTGCAAATTCATATTTTCAAATCTGGAAAATGGTTATCACAGGGGTTGAAAATGTCCAATTTCCTGGGAAGATAATTGCATTTCTCACAGATTTTCCCACTATAATCTTAATTTATAAATTTCCCTCCAATGGCCAAGTTCCCTCCAAATGGTAGTTCGGCTAGACGCATAGTTCCAATAATTGTAACTAATGGCTCATCTTTCAAATTTGGACATTTCTTTGGGGCCATAAGTTACAACTGTCTGGTTGAGTTCCATGGAATGCCATTTAGTTTTTTGATATGTTTTGAGATGTAGAGTTCCTAATAAAAGACACATACAACTATTTCTTTTGACATACTAGCATCTCAGAGTCTGTAAAAATTGGTCCTTACCAACCAATTTGTAACCGAAGTCTACAACAATTTGTCCCCACAAAAGTTACGTCACATGTACACAGGCTGCCAAATTGGCAGCCCAGTAACACAACAGGGTAAGTTCAACCTGAAAAGTTCATATGATGTATTTTTAATCTGGAAAATGGTTAGCACATGATGCAGAAGACTCTCAAGAATGCCGACCATAAAGGTTTATGGCAAAATACCACTGAATATTTAAGCCACTTTGCATCTGTAAAATTAGAGCAGAAACTGCCTGTGTATCTTGGCTTAAATGGCACTTTCACTAACACAACTCGTCATGACATAAGTCTAGATAACAGCACCATAAAAGTTAGACTCTCTAGTCATGCTCATCAGGACTATGCTAAGCATAACGTCACAGTCTAATAACATGTTGTCATTAACGGATTGAAGTTATGCAAACACATGGAATATCTTTCCCCTGTTACCTACCTCAACTTTGTCGATCTCAAAATCCCTCTAGAATGTACGATATATCCCTGTTTTCTATCAAACACAACTTGAGGTGCTATATAATGCGATGACATATGTGAAAAAAAATTAAGAATTAGAAATTAAAACTTTTGAAGAATTGCGATCACAATCACTTTCTCACTTCTGCGAGAAAGGGGTTTTTCTCCAGAAAATGATTGATTTCTACGTTTTTAGAACAAAATTTTTGAGGCTTAACTCTGTTCAAAAGGTAATTATTAGCTAAGGAACACATATCCTCGATCGGAATGCTTTGTATTTGTCGTCCTGCCAAAGTTTGGCTCTTTGAAATGGCCTGCTCATGTGGTAACAGGGGAAGGTATTCCATGTGGTTTGGGGGGGGGGGCGAACTTCACATCCATTATGACACATGTTAAAGATATCAGTGGAATTTCTGCTTAGCAGAACTATCCCCATGGCCAACTTCCTGGGAAGGAGGCTTCCCCCTTCCCCACTTTTCGAAGCCATGGTTATCACATGATCCAGAAGACTCAAGAATGCTACAGGCTACAATATAACGTTTATGCAAATATGAATTATTTAAGCCCTTAGCAGCTGTAAGTAGCAGAAGCTGTCTGTGTAATCTTGGCTTAAATGGCACTTTCATTACACACAACTCTCCTGACCTAGATGTTCTAGATAACGCAGCCCTAAAAAAGCAACCTATTAGTAGTAATGACAGAAAACAGAAAATATTTTGATGACTATCCTAAGGACACGTACTACGACACGTACTTGAATGGATGAAGTCAAGTCTTTGAACAGTGCGGTTTTCTGGCCTTTCTGTTCATTCAGTTTGGAAAAAGTTGATTAGCTTATGAGAATTCTACCAGACTTATCCTTCTTTTTAGTAAGTGGAATCAAAACCTATGTCATACACGGTGAAAACCTAGCTCTGGTAACTAGAACCAGAGGTCAACATTATCTTTAAAACACTACTCATCATCATCTACGACATCGGTTCTGGTTCTGTACATATGTTGTCGTCTCACATCTCAACACGGTCGCTGAATAAAACTGTAGTACAAACCATGCAAAATATATAAATTTTAAGAATTGCGAGGGGCACTATTTTTTGCAAATGTGCCAATTCTCTCTCTTTAATGTTACAATATATAAAAAAAAACATAGGCTGACTTAGAGTTTTCCTTCATAGTAATATTGTAGGAAGCTCGGATAACTGGCGACATTGAATTAATAAGACGAAAAATAACGGCTGAACCCGGTCCTCTGCGATATCTTAGGCTTAGAATTACCACTGGGCCCACGGGACTGTGTTTACGTGATACCAGTGAAAGAGCCTAATGTATTTCTGTCTTTACTTCAGAATTTCAAACGGCCGTAATTATGTATATAATATAAAGCTACAAAGTCACATATTTCGTCTGTGACTTGAATTGAGTGTTCCCCTCATAGGAAAATTTAGAAATTTCACATTTTTGTACTAAAGAAATAATGCTCATTTTAAACTCCTTTACAGGGATATTTTTGAATAAAAAAGCTTTACATTAGTGCAAAAAATAGCATTTCGAAATTTTTAGGGACACTGTTATTTGAAATCTCTCAGTGCACCTTTATTTGATGCGGCAGATTCGGTCCTTCGCTGGGCAGAAATTTAGAATTTTTAAATTTTAAAAACAGACAAAAAGTTAATAAGCACAATGTTCTATTGAACTATGATACTTAGTCATTTTGCTCATAACATTAAAATGCATGAACAGAATCAACTGAAATTTTTGGGAAGGGAGCTTCTTCTCAGGGATATTTATAACTTAAGTATTACATGATAAACTCTTGAGTATCCAATCAAATGGACCTGTTCTATCCAGCACCTATAAGCTTTTCTTTCCATGTCTTTGATTGGCCAATTAAAATCATATAACACTAACCAATCAAATCAGCCAGTTAAAGGCTTACCCAGGAGATTTTCACAAGAGGGGCCCCTCAATTTTCAAACAAATTGTGTTTTTGTGCATATACATAATTCTTGTCCATATACTATCCTGTGTGTGGAATAGCTAAGCGCAAATCAAAGTCTTTCACAAAAAAATAAAACTGTCTTTGTTCTAATTTTTCGGACCGGAATTTTTGTTATAACACATCCTATGGCACTGTCTACTACACATAAATGGTTACTGTAATGGACACGAAAAATCAGATACATCTGCAAACTGTTGGAATGGGGCATGTTTTATGACTATCTTTTTTGTTCTACTAGTTGATTATTTTCAATAATACACCAAAAATATATTCAACACATCTTCTGGCATCACAGCCTTTAAAAGACAATATCTGATAGACAGATGTTTGAGAGTGAAGGTAACAAAGAACGACATGATTTGCTGTTTATATATGAAAATTATATTTGTAACCACATAACATTTTAAATAAAAAAAGTTGTTAAAAAGGTGCGCATTTTAATTTTTTCATCAGGGGTGTTCTCACAACAAGGCGAGTTTCACTACAAGATACACTGTAGGTTCCTAACCCGGTCCCCATATGACAACCACTGTTGGCTGCCAAGCCACAAGTGCGCGCTATGCCTCCTACTACACAGAATACACATCTCCCAATGAACCGAAATAGTGACATGAAGATGACTTAGTACAACCCTCAACAAAAAAAAAGGTGACAGAGCGACCAACAACAAAAAAGAACCATCAACCTACAGTGGGCCCAGATCCTGTGAGAGAGTATGGAAAGTAAGTTGTTAAAAATGCTTATTTTTAATGATAATGGGTGTTTTGCATTAAAGGATTTAGGTTCACAAAAATTGGGCATGCAGGGAGATTTTTTAAGGATACAAATTTTCAATTTGCTCTTGAACACTTGCAGAACACATACTGAGAATGTTGTGAAGGTTTATTGGACAACAAGTAAAAAAGACAACCAACTTTTTGACTTGGGCTAATGATCTATTACGCTTGACAGCGCTTTTGGCGTATTCACTTCAAGTGTGATCCTACTCATTTGTAAACATTAGAGATATGCAAAAAACCAGACCTACAAACATGGTGGGTGTCTTTTCTTCCCAGTAATGTCCTTGTGTCTCATAGGTCATTTATGGGTGGGGGTACCAACACAAATACCATGGGAAGCATGCTACCACTATGGGTCTCATTTTCACACATCAGCCTTTTGACTATGATTAGTTCTATCCTACTGGGTATTATTTTTAAAACTGTCTTAAAATATTAATTTGCTCATAACCTGTTGTAATTTTCAGGGCAGATAGGGATATATAAATATGAGGAAAGAGAGTATGAAGGCCCGAGGCTGTTACAATACAGAAGCTCATCCTATTGGGGTGGTGCTGGTAAGTAGGGTTTACAAGTTGAAAAGTATAAGGCTATGGTGTACTATTGGTTTAGCAGGAATAATCTATTTTTACTGGTGTCTTACTGTCTCAGACAACGCATTTCAGTAGATTCAGGTCAAGGTGTTTTTAATCAACCCACATTGCATTGCATTGTGCCTATACTGTACCGTAACAAACACATGGTCAGTACTTATGGATAAAAGTGTTCCAAAAGTTTGAGACCACAAGACATTTCAAGATCTTCAAAACTTACAACTACTAAGGCTTTGTTGAATAAAATAGCATAAATTTCAGGGTTTTTAGTGTAAGAATATAATTTTTTGTGGATCACATACCCTTTGAGGTGAAATTCCCTAAACTGTGCATTAATGGGATTTCTATTACACCCTTCTGAGTCGGGTATAGTCTGCCTAGTGTTCATTCCCCTACTTTATCTGAATCAAGGCATTCTGCTCCTTTTGAAACAACTTAAAACGAGGGATGGTGGCAGGGGGTGGTGCAGTCCCCCTTTCCCTGAGAGTTTCAATCAAAATTCAAGGAAAAACGTGTTTTTTTAAAGCAATAAATTGTGTACAAATTAGGGGTTTTTTTTACTTATATGAGGTAATCGTGTAAATGGGTTTTTTTTGGGGGCCCCTTCCTTTGAGTTTTCGCCCCTCCTATGATTGTCGCCCCTCCCTATGTTTTACCCTGGCGCTGCCCTGCTCAAAGCATGTTTTATAGCAACCAGACTGATGCGTTTCTCTGTCTACAGGAACCAAAACAAACTGTCATCCGAACCATCAATCAATTCATAATTGTGTATTCATTTCTTTCGTAGATCTTTTGAAAAGCATGATTAAAAATCATGATTTGGAAATCGTGTTTGAATGACTGCATTATTCGTATTCCATCAGTTGAACGTAAGTTATATCCTTCTTAGAGAGAGAACACGCACACCATCAATATTTTCTGTGTCCCACGGACACTAAACAGTCCAGATCTATCTGTCATGTCGTTCATGTGTGGTCCAGTTCCAATATGAAAGTTTTTAAAATGCTGACCTTTTTAAATCATATGTCCAAGCCTTGAAAATAAGTGGGAAACTGGGAAACCATTTTTCTTGGAAATTTTGCTATTTGAGGGAATTTTTTGTATGTACATAAATACATACATTTATGCTCAAATAGAGAAATGAACCTTCAACACTACTAATCGTAGAGTGCCCTTTGGTATTGCAGGTTATCAACTCCCTATTTGCAGATCTACCTTTGACTAGGGCGGCTTCCCATGGCTTATTCAGATGGCGTCTATGGTATTGCAAGGAAGGATCGACCCAATCCATTGATATCACTGAATACAATCGAGGGCTCACTGGCAACCAATCATTTTCATAAGCAGGACAAGCATTTATGACTTTCTTTGGTAAAATACGCCTTTGTATCTTTCACTTATAGGTCTACTTATGTTTTCATATCTATTTGGGTTCATCTCGCTCTTTTTGTGGCCTTAACGAATGTTAATGGAGTTGCAATACCTATCCAAATTTATGTTGTCCGCCGTATGACTCGTTTAAAACCTTTTTTAAAATGCTCTGAGTCTAAAGCTATCGCTCCCGAATTTTACTTCAAACTTTGAGAGAGTGGTAGAGTGGAGGTGCCGCACAGGTATTATGTGTAGCTTTTGGCTGCTATGTAATATTCATGAATTTTAATTAGCTTATTTGCATAGTTTTTTCAGACTTTTCGGTTAACCTTTTTGAAATGCCTGCTGCTAACGCTATCCCGATTTACTTCACTTGGTAGGGTGATAAGTAGGTGCCAAAATATTATTTGTAGCTTTTGGCTGCATTATTTGCATATTCATGAATATTAATTAGCTATTTGGCCGGTCACAATGACAACCCTTCCACGCAGGCTTGTGTGCAAGTTATCTGGAGTTCCGAGGTGTCTAGTAGTTTAACTTGGTGGAAGTCAGCGGGTTAAGAGTTTTGGCGAGCCTATTTGATGGCTGGGCATATTCGGCGCGAATGACATATGCAATGAGCTTAATGATTTCAAAAATTAAGCGTCATCGCTATATTTTTGAAACGGTACAATGGATATACAAAATTCTCACTGCATGAAAAACCCATTATGTGTGCATCTTCCCTTTTCCATTTGAAAGTTCCTGATACATGCGCTTAGGTATGCAATAGCTAATTAAATATGCATATTGCTGTATCGCTAAATGTACATCGGATATGCAAAATTCCTTTGCTACAATGAAAAACTGCTATACAAAACCATACATCCTTGTGTTTGAATCATTGGAGGGGAAGGGTGGGTTGTCAGGGGAGGGGCAGGGGGGGGTGTAATTGGCGAGGTGGGGTGGCGCCGGAGGAGGTGGTGGGGTGGGTTTGTTTGGGCATGGGTCGGGGTGGTGTTGGAAGGGGTCTGGCCGGGGTGGTGTGCATCTTGTGTGGGTGTCAGGATGGTGTGCATCGAGGTAGGGTGCATCGGGGAAGGGTAGGGTGCATTTGACAGTTCATGATCATGCGGCCTATTTATGCAAATGAGCTAATTACATAATGCATTGTTGCTGTATCACTAAAATGGTACATCGTATGCAATTCCTTTCTAACAATGAAAACTACTTCCATACATCTTGTGTGGTGCATCATATGAGGGAAGTGTTGGGGAGGGCAGGGTGGGGTGTAAGTGGCTAGGTGGGGTGCCTCAGGGAGGGGTGGGGTGTGTTGTGAGGTCGAGGTGGTGTGCATCTGGTGGGGTCGGGGTAAGTTACATCGCTGTAGGTGCTTTGGCAGGGGCGGGGTGACGTTTGTGACTGGCCCCATGCGACCTTGGGGACCTCATGCGACCTTTGCCCCATTCGGCCCCACACGTTTTGAACTGGTAGATTTCTTCGCGCTGCACAACAAGTTCACTTTTTGAACTCCGAGAAATGCGCCAATTGTTGTTTGAAATTAATTATTTCAATATCATGTATGCTACCATAGAAAAAGTATAAATCGAAGGAATTTCACAAGAATCCCAAAATGACCTTGTTTTTCATGTGGGTTTAGAGAGAAATTGCAAGTATAAGGTGGATTTTTCATGAAAAACATTTCATGTGAACTTTAATGTTTTTCATCTTATACCGCCACATCAAAAAAGACAATCATATTTGAACTCTCCAGAGCGAGAGCCTTTTCAAAAAATGTATACTTTTACTATGTACCTGCTTAGTTTATCTGTGGCACAACATCTTGTCGAATGTATGAAAATGTACATTTTTTCAAATTCTACCCAAGGTAATGATTAGAATGAATGTTATCCAGCACAAATTGCACAAAAACATGTATGTTTTCCACCTGATGATTAAGGAAAAATTAATAATTTCTGAGCTTAACCTTTTATACAATTAGGGTAGCTAAAGAGAGTCTTGAAACTACATGGAAATGAAAAACATGATGTCGCATTCATCTACAGATTAGAGAACATGTACCATTCTGGTAATTTTTTGTGCTTATAAATCCACACCCACATTAGAGTGCTTTCCTTGGGCACTGTAATTAACTTCCTTCATAGGTTTCTTATAAAAACCATCCCTGGTGGTGTTATAGCTACTTTTGCAAGTCAAGATATCTCCTCATGCTTTAAATGTTAGTTGCAAATGTTACAGATCTACCTTTACATTTAAAATAAATGCTGTATCATGTTTTAAAGTATCTTTATGTGAAGATTAATTTTCCCAACCAGTGCACCTCACATCAACAAAAGCAGAATACACCATCACATTCTCGCATCAAATTTTTGCTTGTTTTGACTGTGATCTATTTTCCATTTTGAGGGTCCCAACATTTTCTTTTCAGTTGCCAAGTATTTAATATATTCAGTTTATCCACTATTTAATCAATGCCAATGATCTAAAAACATTTAAAACAAATTGATTTGATTAAATTGGGCGACAGTGACATATATATTAGTAAACTAGTGATTGTTCTCCCAAATTACCGCGTGGGAGCCTCTGTGTGGGAGCCTCAGCTCCACCCTGTCATTTTTTAACTTAAATGATCATCTTCAGAGTTTACATGCTATGTGGCTACTTTAGAGATCTCCCAAGAGCTTTAATTTGATATGTAATTTGTCTATGTAGGTTATCAGATGTGATTTTACAAAACTTGTACACAACACCATTCGAATGCCCAATAAAATTGTGCCGTGTCATCGGCTCCACCCAACCGACTACCATTCAAAACAACCTGGCCCTTCACAAAATTTGGTTGTGCCAGGGAGCGATCGGGTGGGATGCGATGGGGAGGGGTGGGTGTGTCAGGGAGGGGTGGCGAAGCGTGGGGTGCATAGGTGAAGGTGGGTGGGGCGGAGTGGGGTGCCTTGGGTGACCCCATGTGATCTTTTGACCTATGCAACCCATTTGTGACCCATTGTGACGCGTTTGTTACCTTGGTGACCCCATGTGACTCAGTGACCCCATGTTGACCTGTTGTGCCCCCATTTGACCTTTGTGTGACCCCAGGTGACCCTTGTGACCTCATGGACCTTTGTGAACCCATGCAACTTTTGTGACCCCATGCGACCTTGTGACCCCATTGCGACCTGTGGTGTGACCGGGGGCGCATGTTACCTCTGGCGCCGAGGGCGCGGCCCAATGTGACCTCTCGGCGACCCCCCATGTTACCTCGGCTACCCCATGTGATTCTCAGTGACCCCATGTGACCTCTGTGACCCCATGTGACCTTGGTGCCCCCATGTGACCCTATGTGACCCATGTGACCTTGTGACCCTATGCGACCCATGTGACCTCTGTGGCCCTTTGTGACCCCATGTGATCCTTTTTGACCTCATGAGACATTGTGCACCCTGGCAACTTGGTGACCATGCGACCTTGTGACCCCAGGCGACCTGTGTACACCATTTACCTCGGCCACCCCATGTGACCTCGGCGACCCCATTGACCTCGGCGACCCCCCTGTGATCTCAGTGACCCAAATGTGACCTCGGTGCCCCCATGTGCCCTCGGTGCCCCATGTGACTTTGGGCCCATTGACCTTTGTGACCCCATGTGACCTTTGGCCCTATGCGACCCATGTGACCTCTGTGGCCCCATGTTACCCATGTCCCTTGTGGTCCCAGATGACCTTGTCGATCCCAGGTTTACCTTTGTGACCCCATGGACTTTGGTGACCTCATTCACCTTTGACCCCATTCACAAATCTTGCGGTGGCAGACAACACTAGCGTCCAACATCCATGATGTATTTCATACATTATCGTTACACATTTTTAAAAGCTCACTGCTGGAGAAACCTTGCCCGATTTACTTCAAACTCGGTATGTTTGTTTAACACTGTTCTCCAGTGCCATTTGTGCTCTTTCTAATCATCATTTGCCAAACTTCATCATAAAGCAGTGATCGCGCACCCAGGCGACACTTGTGGTTCTAGAACCGCTCTTGGTTGTTTGTGATCCCTTTTCTGTTGGTCAATAAGCTTGTAAGATCTCTGTTTCTCTTCTCTTTCTATCGCCTTTGGTTACTCTTCCATTTCTCTGTCACTTCCATCCCTCACAAAAAACTCACCCTGCCATCTCTGGTCTCCATCTCAAATGGCTCTCCCCTCTCGCTCTCTGTCCCCTATCACCTCCCTAACCTTTATATCTCTGCTTCCCTCATCCCGATTTGGCCACATGGTATATTCAGCTGCTAAATAGAGTACCTGCAAGTAAAACTTTATTTCAGCCATTTTTTTCTAAGAAAGAAATCTTAGAAAGTCAGTCATGGTTAAAACAAAGTGTGTTATTTTCCCAAAAGAAAGTAAAGCATTTAGCCCCTAACAGTTAGGTCATATGTTGAGTATTTACAAAATATTAAAAAAAAAACAAAAAAAAAAAAAAAACACAACTAAAATTAAAACTGCCGTGGCAGCACAAAGTATTGCACGATTGTTTATTGTGGTATATATGCATGATATGCTTGATGCTAGAGTTAGAAATGGCCATACTGATGGAGAGTGTCTACAAAAATACTACAGTTAAAATTCATAGAGGGATGTACAGAAACACACTTCTTATGCCCGTCCGGGATTAAACATTCCACAAACCTATCACAAAATATTGGGGGGAGTGTAAAATAATACCACAGGGTGTATTTGTGTTATAAAACTTTGTTAGAATATTCTAATTATATGTCAGGAGGCGGGTCTCATTCAAAACCGCAGTATACTGGTCTGCCTTGAAGTTGGCATACTAATGCATTTTATTGCTTGAAAGTGATAGATCAGGGGGGGGGTCTAGTTTAAGAATCCATAGGGTGCCACCTTAGCAACCTTGGGCAATTGAGATTGAGGGTAGCAGGGTAAAATAAGAGGAGTAAAATTCAATGCGTGCACAATAAAGTTATGAAACATATCACACATTCTTCCTGAAGTCCAAAGAGGTAAAAAGATCAATGGGGACATGGGTTGTACAATGGACTATTAAAGGATTTATAGGTCAGAATAGGTAAGGCTTAAAAATCTTTGTACAAGGGGGTAAATTTTCAAAATACCCCTACATAATGAAAGAAGTTGCATATTGTCCATCTTGACTCAAGGATGTTCTGAAATTGCTAAGAGTCACCTTGAACCAACAAATATGGCGGAACCTTAAAAACTATTTTCTGATGTGGCCTTGCTTGAACCATATTGATGTCATGCACGGCAGTGATTTTAAACAAAAATGTTGGAAGGGTACACAAAATTGCGTGCTTACTGTAATTTTCCCAGTGCAAGTCTGGTTAGTTGCAATTTTTCTGTTTAATAAAACAGGTCGGCAGGTGGTTGAGGAGATACTTGATGCCTCAAAGAGGAGGATGCCCTGTGGAGTATGAAAACGTGCCTATCCCTGAGTGGCAGGGGGGGGGGGAGTTCCGTCAACTCCTGATGGACCAAACATCGACACACATGCCTTTGTAAGGTCGAGATAACTAGTTTCAAATGGCATTTTGTCTAGTATGTAAGGTGCCACGTGAAAGGTATGTTGAAGACCAAGAAATTAACGAATTAGCAGTTTTTTGTGCTGAATGTAGGTTTAGTGATGTGATTAGGCTAGTGGCGGTGCCAGAATGCCATTGTCTGATGGGGCAAATGTGAAATTTTTTGGGGGAGGGAGGGGGCAAAACATTCCATTTCCGACTACCAAAATCGCTGGAGGAGGGAAAGGAAATTGGCCCAAACCTGGTGATTTTTGGCCCCAGATCGCTGATTTAGCCAAAAATCCATTTTCTTCTGGCGTAGATTTCTGTATTCTTGATTGATCAATGTAGTACAGTATTGACAGAATTATAAGAATGGGTTATAACAAACTGGTGCCCAACAGTGTTTTTGGGGCCAAGCTGTATGGTGATAGGTTGGTCTTATAAGGAAAAGAATGTTGCACTAAAAATGATATGGTCATTAACCCTAACCCGCCCCAGGGACAATGAGGTGCCAACGAAAACGTGTGGGGTGAACCGGTCGGAGAAAATGTTTCTCGTTGCATCTCGGCCATCTATCAACAACATTTGTTGTCGCGCAATTTGACTCTCATTGCACCTGGGACGTCTTCCCGGAAAATTGCGCGAGTTCAATCGTTGCATCTGGGACGTCTTTCGGGGAAAATGATGCATGTTCCTCTTTGAATCTGGGACGTCATTCCGGGAAATGATGCGATGCCTTTTTCATGCCATTTCCGATGGTTTGCCCGCGAAGGCGCAATGCTTCGTCATTGTATTCGCAAGCGTTGACCACCTCATTGCACCTGGACGCCTTTCCGGGAAAATGACGCGATGATGTTCCTCGTTGCATATGGGACCGTCTTCGGGGAAAATGACGCGATGATGTTCCTCGTTGCATCTGGGACGGCTTCCGGGAAGGAAAAATGACGCGATGTTCCTCGTTGCATTGGGCCGTTAACGACTGTACGCTACTTATGCTTGTGCAGGGAAAAACGTCCGTGATGATATGTGATTGAAACGCAAAAATTTGTTTCTCATTGCATCTGGGCCGTTATTAAAAATAAAAAAATAGATTGCACATCTCTTTGCACTGGGCCGTATGTTCGGCAAAACCGCCCGGTCCGGGTTAGGGTTAATTTATGATCTGAAAGCATCTTTCATTTAAAAGGGAAAATTACTTTTCCTTTAAACTGATGAGGTTCAATTCAGTACGGAGCCCAAGTATGAGCTGTGAGGTACAGACAAAAATCCTGTGCTCCAAAATCCTGCATGTACACTTTTGTATGTGCCTAATGACCTCCTATTCTTTACTGTATGGGAAGTTTGCAATTTCTCCACAAAATGGTCTTTGTGCTTTACGGAGCGTCAACCCCATAATCAAAAACCTGGGTTACTATAGGTTAGTTCAGGAATCAAAACTACACCCCTTGTCTTAGAAGTCTTAGATGTAGTTTAAGTTTTGAGATCGATTTTAGTGATTTTTCTACATTGAACCACACAGTGAAGCAATTTAGTGCTGTACAGGCGTTTATAGCTTGATTACTCCATGAAACAGATCCCCCTCTATACAGCCTGTCAAAAAAGTGGTAACAATCAGAAAAAAAACATTGGTTAAATATGAAAATTTTGAAATAAGCCATTCTGAACTTGTATAATATTAAAGAACAAAAGGACCAGGATTTCCAATGGTGTTGTTTCATCTTGATTTGCGTTTGTTAATCCAGAGATAAAATCATTTACTGCGATACACCAAAATCAATTTGTGTCACTTTTATGCATGGCAGAGGTGTTCGCACAGTTACACCGTTGCTGTATGATGCTCACAAAAGATGCAACTTGCAAAAGTAACAAAACACAGATTAATGCATAAACAAAGGAAGTCTAGTTATAGACATAAGTTTTAATAGTACAACATAATTCAGTTTCATGATAAGTACCTTTGTATAAATAATAAACAATACATAATTATTTATGCCACGTAATGAAAGGACCTTTGAAATATTGCAAATTGGTATTGTTAAAATAATGCCAGAAGGAAGTAATTGCAACCAAAATATAAAACACCCCAATCCAAAGGAAATGGTTTATAAAAATATTTGCCACTATCTTTGTGCATTTACTAATGTTGAAGTTTCAAAACGTATCAATGGTGTTGGTAGGGAATTTGCGTTTCATGATATTCACAGACCAATAAAACCCTCTCCTCAAGGTGACCGTACGTTCATGGTTCTCTTTTAACAAACAATAGCATGTCAAATGTTATTACGATTTTGCTTAAGCCGAACTACTGATCATAATAAATTCACCATACGTACTGTTTCCTATCTTTATAGTTTCTCCTTATGAAGTGAATGCTTTTTAAAGAACTTCATATCTGTTCAAAAGTGAATAACTTATGTTTAACTAATTATTTCACCGTTTTTACTCAACCAGAAAGTGGCACTAACTCGATTTTTGAGTTCCACAGTAAACTGGAGTTATTCTCTCGATTGAAACAAGCAAATAGATTGAAACAAAAATTCCTGGAAAGCCAGACTTTCTCTTTAATGTGATGTACAACACGACTTGCGTATGTTGAGATTAATAATTGATATAAAATTGGATCGATTAAGCCAAAATTATGGTTGAAGTATGAGTTGCAAAAATATTGGGAGAAGATGTAGTCAAAGCCAATATTTGACCATAGACTCAGAGAGACCAATTAATATTGGGGTGTAAATCATCACCAATTTTATCTTATTCATGGGTTGTTGGATTCGATATTTTCACACACTGGACTCCCCAAAAACATGTAATGAAAAATAAATTGGTTTTTGATTCTTGTACCATTTTTTTTGAGGAACAAGGGCTGTAGTTTGTTTGTGTGAACATTCCTTAATAAGGATTATGATGATTGTTCAAAACCAACAAATGCGCTTACGAATTGAAAGTCGGGGTCTAACCAAACTTTGGAAAACGTTGATTGAATAAGGCCTATAAGTTTTTTTGTTTTTAAATGTTGTGTGCTTTTTTGATTCTTGTTCACAATAGCTCAATGAAAATACAAAGTGGATTGATGGTGTTGGTTGTAGGGTGTAACCAAAGCCTGGGCTGATGCACTTCGGGATTCTTAAAGGGGACAATGAACCTAAACGAGGACGATTAGCAGATAACGGGGCCAAGGGACAAGTCAGTTTTCCAGCAGAGAACACGATCAGACTGCCAAGGGGCAAATCACCAAATCAGTTGAACACAAGCATAGAAAAGCTCGGCAGAATTTCAGTTAAGTGATGCAAGATATCATATTTAGTAGGCTTTAATTTGAAAGTCATTGGGTCAAATACATCCAGTCAGAACGTACAAAACATTCTTATGCACTATACAAAAATTGTGTTTTTTCCTTAATTACGTCAGTAATATACTGATTTCATTGAAATTTGTAGCTTTTTGTGCTTTGCAGTAAAATACCTCTACATGTTTGTGCATTGGAGGTGCTTACTGCATCCAAGTCAGCCTTAGATTTTCAGGGTGATATTTGGCTGGTATCACTTAGAATCAAACTTGTTTGACTACAAAGAATTCAGAATTCTGCAGCGTCTAATAGCAAAAAAAGAAAGCGCAAATATGATCATTTAACACCCATACTCCAGGAGGCCTCACTGGCTCCCATCTTTATAGAATTAATCATTTAAATTTAAGTGATTTGAGGTTTCGCATTATTTTGAAGGGACCCTGCCATCTTGACTTTCTTCGGTCCTGTGCACTTACCAACCTTCTCGTTCTCTCCGTTCCTCATCGCAAGAACCTCAAACCCCTCATGTTGCTCTCAAATATGCTGGGGAGCGATTTTTTTGTTTTGCTGCCCCATTAGCCTGGAACTCCCTTCCAACCATGCTTTGTAATTTATCCTCCCTTACTCAGTTCAAGAGCCAGTTAAAGACTCATTTATTCCATCAGGCATTCCCAAACGCACAGTGTTTTTGTGGGTCTTTCTGTTTTTGTGTCTTTTTGTATGCATTGAGATCTTCTGATGAGTTTGCGCATTAAAAGAACCCTGTATTATTTTTTATTATTATTTAAAAGCGCAAAAAAACTTGTGTCATTGTTGAGTAACTGGGGTGTACCACTTTTTGCTTTGTAGTAAACTAATCCTGTTAGAATCCTGTGCTGTACATGTTTTGTTAGAGTAATTCACTCTATAGATTAAGATTGTTTACTGGGCTATGGTGTATGGTTTAAACTTGTTATTGAATTTTTCTTCTTGGCATCTAATTAAGTTGTTTAGCATGTGTTGGGTTAAATGCATTGCTCAGTAGGAAATTAATCACCAGGAAATGAAACCAGGCAAATTGTGAGACACACAAACATCAGATGTTATCTTCTTTAAATGAAAACTGAAAATACCATGAAAAATGTTCTTCTGATTAGGTAACTGTATACTTGAAATACTTGTTATACTTTAAGGACCACTTCCCAATTCTCAGCCTTGACCCCACCACTCACCTATCAAACTTGAGATTTTGATATTTCTATTTAATCAAAAACCTTCATTGAAACTTTGTATTTTTCTCATCTCTTCAGCAAAATATTTTGGCTGACTTTTCCTCCATTATGACACTACAAACTTAAATATAGGTTTTTTACAGTTACCAGAAAATATTTGTACTGCTTTCCTTTACAGAACTTGGTAATCCACGTGGGAATGAGAACCCTTTTCTTTTAACTTTTGGTATCCTGTGGTTCCGATGGCACAACTTCTGGGCAGACAAATTCTCGGAAGAAACAGACTGGTCAGATGAGAAAAATCTTCTCTGAATCCCGGAAATGGGTGATTGCTACATACCAGGTAATTTGAAATGACCAGGCCCGTACGCGGGTGAGGGGGGGTGAACCCCCCAAATTCCACAAAAGGGGAAAAAAGTACCACCTTTGCCGATTTTCTTGCTAAAAAGGTCCAAAATTAAGAGAAAATATGACGAAAAAGTCCACTTTTTGGTGATGAGATGTTCAAAACATCCAAAAATGGACCAGTTTAGTGGGTTAGGTCCATTTTTCAAGAAAAAGGTCCACTTTTTTGAAGATCCGCACCCCCCATAAAAAAATCCTGTGTACGGCCCTGGAAATGACTAATTCTTATTGGTGGCATTAATGCCAGATCCTGCTTTTTTAGCATCATCATCATCATCGTCTTTGTCATCATGTAGTAGTAAATTAAGTAAATTCAGTTTTGTCCCTGTGAAAGCCCAATTCAGTGCATCTTCCATCCTCAACCCAACCCTTCTCCACTTCTTCCATGTCGTCTTTGGTCGTTCCCTCCTCATCGAACCTCCTACCCCGAACTCAAGTGCCCTTCTTAACACACGCCCATTCCTCCTCAGCACATGCCCATACCAACATACACCATTCACCCTCACAAACCAGTCCACCACTTTTCCCAAATGCAACATCTGTATCAAGTCCTCAGTCTTCCTATCTATCAACTTCACATCACACATCGCTCGCAACCATTGCTTCTTTGTCTTTCTTGAATCTCCACCTCACTTTCGCTCAGACACCATGGAATGAGTTCACACTCCCGTATCAGCATCACGGATCTACACAACAATTATATCACCATCTTTCATCGTCAAGGAATCTTTTCCCATCGTGGGGCAACTACTGCCATTTCACTAAACCCTTACCCACCAAACCTTACTTAGCTTCACAGCGCCCAGCATTCCATGCACCAATTTCATTTACCCGTCCCCCAGGTTACGAGAACTTGCCTCACCAATTCCACCTGTTGCGCCACCATCCCTCCCGCTCTCAACAAGCTGCCATATACACAATCTCTGCCAAAGATTTTTTGTTTTTGTTAATGACTTAAAGGAACCATGAAAAAGATATATGATGGTAAATGATAAGCTGAATTGTGACATGATAGATAGGTCAAATTGGACCAATGTGAAATTCAGATGTGTATTTATCATTTGGCACATTAATATAAATAAAAAAAGTAAAAAAAACCATTTATAAAAATATTCAATAACTTTTGTAATCAAATAAGAGCTACAGCTATAGGGCTTTCATTGAAAGCAAGCATACATTTCTGTAGTATGCAATAAGTAGAAGTCACTGCCACTGTTGACTTCCACTTTTTTGCAAAAGGCTCTCCAATTGCAGATTCTTTTTTTTGAAGTCAAAACAAATGTGAATGTCATAA
The DNA here is from genome assembly GCA_023653785.1 of Ophioderma brevispina. NCBI lineage: Eukaryota > Metazoa > Echinodermata > Ophiuroidea > Amphilepidida > Ophiodermatidae > Ophioderma > Ophioderma brevispina. Next base: position 21,969 of record JAMKCH010017087.1, read on the forward strand.
GTTAACCACAAATAAGTCTGTAATGTTTTCTTTCCTATTTGACAGAATTTGTATCGATGATTTGGTGCTTCCAGTTTTTTGAACTGGAGTGAAAGAGGAACAAGAAGAAAACAAGTACACAGTTAGTAACAAAATTTAAAAACACAAGGTCTGTAAACCTGTTGCAGATTGGGGCAGAAGAAAGGCAGAATACTGGATTGAAAAGTATCCATATGTAGAGATTTCTTTCTAAACAATAGTGGCAAGTCATGTATTTTTATATATGATGTATTAATTCTATATACGTGCCCAATAGACTAAAGGCCATTCATTACGTCACTGCAGTACAATTTGCAGTGCAGTTGCATGTGAAAATGGGGTGAACAACCATTTTATTGACTCAACACAGGGCCATGTTAGCGCAATGCACATTTTGAACTGTGTTGATGCTGCGTTGATGTCAGAGATGGTTTAATCTATGATTTTAACTGACATGTGCATTTGTAATGCAGTGAAGTACAAGGTCTATTCTTCTATGCACTGCAGTGCAGTGATTTACTGCTCAATGTTCGTTATGATACTTTACCGCGGGCACTCATTCATTGAATTTATTCTCAGGTCAGTCCAGGTCACTGTCAGTGTCACAGTGTTGCCGTTGTATGTGCTGCTACACTTGCATATGGATTGCAGGAAATAAATTGGCCATCCATACGCACCCTCTTGCATCTTGAGCATCACCAGTAGCCCTTAGAAATATTTTAACTTTTTGCAGTACTGCATCACAAATACCATGCATATTAACGTCAAGGCAATACCATGAAATAAAGATTGGATATTGGGGAGGAGTGGAATGATAAGTAAATTATATAGCGGTGTTAAAATAATAGAGTGAGACGGGATGACACGCAGAATGGCCTGTAAGAGGAGGTGCAACTTTTGCGGTTTGACCAGGAAATTCGGTTTGCACTGCTCTTCACTTAATGCATTCATACTGCATTGGAATGGAGTTTGAGCAGTCTTTGTTTTGCACGGCATTTTGCAGGTAATGTTATTGAGGGAATATATTGCATTTGCAATATGGCTTATATGGAAGTAGAATTAGTGGGTTCATTCATGGATTTCTGATAATAAAACGGGCTTGTTTTTGGCTCCGAGGTTCATGGCCTTTGCGCGCTGGGTTTTGGGTCGCGATTTTTAGCGCGGTGCCAAATATGTACAAGCGTTTATCTTATGAAAATCCTCTTGATATGAAGACCCCGTGTCACACATCATTATTTGCAATTTTTGGACCTTAAAGCCTCCAAAATCAGATGCAGAAGTTCAACTCTTTTTCATGTCAGTTTCGTCTTTCTTCACATTGAGAAAAACAGCACGACCGATGTATCAAATGGGATATTCCATTACAGATATTAGGGGTGTGTGCTCGAATGTGCACTAACATGCAAAAATATCTTGATATGGCATGTTTTGTGCTTTTTTATTCAATCATTTATTTCCGTGACAAATATCATTTTTTTGTTTAATAGTCAAGTATATTGGGCTTCGATGATATTTATTTTGAGACAATAATAGCCGTTAGCTAAACATGCTTCATTGGACACAACGTCGACATATTTCTACATTGCTCGACCCCTAAAAGTGATATAGAAAGATACTGCTGGCAATTTATAACGGTTGTTATGATCCGGCTCTACCATCACAAAGACAAGGAAATCTCCTAATGATTGTTGTGTGAACAGACCCTTCGCTTTAGGACCCTTTCAGTTGATTATGAGTTGACCAGTTTCCCAGAATGCATTGTAAAGTGATCCTGATGACTCCAACAATGCAGGTATATGATGTGTATATAGTGTAATGTGTAATGCAAGAAGGTTGTTTTTGTTTTGTATACTGCAATAGCTGCATGTGTCAGAAAATTCTCACATAACATTATTTTGGCATGTTCGTTGTGTTTAGTGCTCTTGAAATGGTTCTAAAGCGGCAATGGCCACATTTTCTACAAAATATGAAAGTTTTTCAATTTGCTCTCAAAATGATAGTCTAGGCCATTGGAAGAACGAGATTTATTTACACTAAAAATAACATAACCACCAGTAAACATGATTAAGGAAATGATATGAGGATAAGACATCCAGGTAATTTGTAGGCAACTTTTACGTTTTCCTTAAACTTTAATCAAACAAATGTGTATATTAATATGAATTAGTTTGAATCGTACTCACTTGATTTTAAAACCACACAGGTTAAAGGGACCGATTCATATCAGTTGCATGGCGTGGGAAAACGCATACGCGTCGTGTGTTCTGTTGTGTGGTGTGTAACGTCAGTTTCGTCGTCTGCTGAATTTAAGTCGTCCTGGCGACAGTTTAAAGTATAAAACGTTCTGTTTACCCCATAAGGAAGCTTGATTTGGTCTTAATCATTTCGGGTGTATGGGCTTTTGTATCTATAAAGGCATTACAACCATGCCAAAAATATCTGATTTGTGAATAATCTTGAGGGTCGCTACTTCTTGTTTCAAATGTGCCAGTGTTCTTTAAACATGGATCACAGTCGCTGAAGAAGCATTTACAAGAGCCACGATGCAAAGAAAGATTACAAGGAATAAATGGCAGCACACATGATGTATCATCATGTGCAGCTTCTTGTATGCACATCAATATTATGGGTTTGACAGCTTGCTGAAAATCTGACCCGTTGACTCGCTTATGAATTACTTGCATTGATTTGTGAGGTAGTGGATCACAAATACATTGTAGAGGTATGTTGAAATCAGGTGATATTGAATAATTGAAATGTATCTAAAGCAGCTTTCCTGTCTGCGCAGGGCTAGCATAGTGTATTAGTTATGGTTATACTGGTCGGTTAGTCAAAAAATTGTTCGTGTAAGATTTTGGTTATGCTGACATTTACCAAACAACTTGCAGGTTTTACAAAATGTTGTAGGTCCATCCGGGTGTCACTGCAGATGAGTTCAGTCGGCCTGCTATGCGATGGGGACATCACTGGTACGACTCCAGGTGGATGGCTAGAAGGGTAGAGTTTTTATGATTTAAAAATGTTTTGTCAAAATGTTGCCGTGGGTTTTGGGATTCCTGAGCACAGTGAAGTTCTGGTAGAAAAATTTGAGGTTCAAAGTGATTTGGATTCCCATTTAGAGATGTTGGGAGAGACGACGAGTCTTCAAATAATACAATCGGACTTGTTGAACAGACATTGCATTTCTTGGTAGTTTATGATACCTCACTATTTCACTCACTGAAGATTTGTCATTGTGGCAGGTAGATTTGTTAAGCCATCTGTCAAAAGTCCACTGAATGTGTATTATATATACCACAGGACATGGGGACCTTGTATGGTAAAAGAATGGAGGGACATCGGGTGTGATTAATATGGCATCCTGAAAAAGCTAGTAGGATACACCATGTGAGATCACATTGTTGTTGTCCAGGTCAGCACCAGAAATCCTAGAGAAAGAAACCAGACTGCTCTGCCCATCATTTTGCATACAAAGATGCACATTGCAGTATTTTCTGCGTCCATCCTGGATGCATTATTGATGTGCCATATTTGTTCATATGGTATGAATCACCTTTCTACCAGTCTCTTAACGTGATTGTCAAGTGTTGTGTTTTGATGCTTCTGTTTTTGCCTAGAAAATGGACTAGTGTGGATTCAGTAAGATATACAAGTGCGTCTATGTGCTTTTAGGGTGAGAGGGAGCTATGGATATCATGTGGTGTGAGGTGGGACATGCACTCTTTCTGAAACCCTACAGTATTGTGAATATGAATTGTGTTGTTAGATATTCACTCGATTCAGTATTTCATTTAAAATATCAATGTAGTGAGTGCATTGATTCAGCATGTTCAGTTCTTTGGGGAAAAATATTAATAATCATACAGCTATAGTTGACTTGGTCTTTCAGATTAGTGGTGGCATGGCTGTCGGTGAAGGTTAACTGATTGTTAAAAGGTGTTGCAAATCTAGATTGATTTTTGCTGACGCCCAAATATTTGTTCTCTAATAGTAATTTTTCTATCTAGGTTGACACCAAAAATAGATTCCTTACCTGGTATTTGGCTACAGAAATGTCTTATAATGAAAAAAAAACTAGGATTCTAGATTCACTTATAGTTCATATTAAAACATATGGGCTGAGATTCATATTTGCTCCTATTCGAATTAAAAATTGTCACAATGTCGGCTATCCATATAGAATACGTTTTCTCGCTTATCCTTTTTAGAGGGGGAGCTGTTTATTGAGTGGAAATAACTAGTCTCTACAGGGCAAAAATCAGTACTTTCGATATTTTTAGTGGTCACCTGATTGTGAAATCCTCTTGTATGCCACCTTCTAAATGGGACTGCTGGGTTGGTACACCAATTCTTTTGCCCTGGTCTTTTCCCTATTCGATTTTTAATGTTGATTGCCCATATAATCATTTTAACTTTGTTGCAGTACTGCATCACAAATACCATGCATATTAACGTCAAGGGCAATTACCATGAAATAAAGATTGGATATTGGGAGAGGGGAAGAAAGTAAATATATAGCGGTTAAAATAAGAGACGATGACACGCAATGGCATGTAGATGAGGTGCAATTTTGGTTGACAAGGAAATTCGTTGCACTGCTCTTCACTGCATTCATACTGCATTGGAATGTAGTTTGATGCAGTCTTTGTTGCACTGCATTGCAGTAAATGAGGGAATAATGCATTGCAATATGGCACTGTGAAGTATGAATTAGGGGTTCATTCATGGATTTTCATAAGTAAACGCTTGTTTTGGCCCGAGGGCAGGCCGGCGCCGGGTGTCGCAAAGCGCGGGCCAAAACAAGCGTTTACTTATGAAAATCCATGAATGAACCCCGTTCACACATCATTATTTTGCATTTTTGTACCTTAAATCCTCCAAAATCAGCTGCAAAGTCACTCTTTTCATGTCATGTTTTCGTCTTCTTCACACTTGAGAAAAACAGCACGATCGATGTATCAAATGGGATGTTCCATTACAGAATAGGGGTGTGCTTCGAATGTGCACTAACATGCAAAATATTTGAAGGCATGTTTTGTGCTTTATTCAACACATATTCCGAAAAATACATTTTTTTGTTTAATAGTCAAGTATATTGGGCTTCAATATTTATTTTGAGACAATAATAGCCGTAGCAACCATGCTCATTGTACACACGTCTACCTATTTCTACATGCCTACCCCAAAAGTGATCAGAAATTGATTACTGCTGGGCATTAAACGTTGTTTATGACCGGCTCTCAACCAATCACAAACACGGAAATCTCCTAATGATGTGTGAACAGACCTTCCGAATGGACCTCAATGCTATGAGTTGACATTCCCAGAATGCATTGTAAAGTGACCTGATGACATCATACAATGCAGGCATGCATGTGTATATATTGTAATGTGAATGCAAGAAGGGTGTAACTGCAATAGCTGCCATTTGTCAGAAAATCTCATCAAACATTATTTTGGCATGTCGTTGGTTAGTGACTCTTGAAATGGTTCTTAAAGCGGCACTGGCACATTTTCACAAAATATGAAATTTCTTCAATTTGCTCTCAAATGATAGTCTAGGCCATTGGAAGAACAGAGATATATTTTACACATAAAAATAACATACCCCAAAACAGGTAAGGAAATTGATATGAGGATAAAGACATCCAGGTAATTTGTAGGCCAACTTTTATAACTTTAATCAACAAATGTGTATATTACATGAATATTTTTGACTCGTACTCACTGATATTAAAACCACAAAGGTTAAAGACCGATCAAACAGTGTGCATGGCGTGGGAAACATGCATACGGCGTCGTGTTCTTGTGTTAAACGCCAGTTTCGTCGTCTGCTGAATTTAACGTTGCCGGCGACGTTAAATTATAAAATCGTTCTGTTTACCCATAAGGAAGCTGATTTGGTCTTAATCATTTCGGGTGAGGGCTTTTGTATCTAAAAGCCTTACAACCATGCAAAAATATCGATTTTGAAAAATCTTGAGGCGCACTATTTTTCAAATGTGCCAGTGTCTCTAAAAAAAAAAAAAAAAAAAACATGTGACCTTGGTGACCTCATGTGACCTTTGTGACCCCATGTGACCTTTGTAACGCTTCTCTCCAGTGCAATTCTCTTTCTAATCATCATTTGCCAAACATCATCATAAAGCAAGTGATCGCGCAACCAGGCGACACTTGTGGTTCGAGAACCGCCTTGTTTGTGTTTGAAAGGTATTTCTGACCTTTGACGCCTACGAGACGTCATAACAGTTGACATTCCCAGAATGCATTGTAAAGTGACCTGATGACATCACACAATGCAGGCATGCATGTGTATATATTGTCATGTGAATGCAAGAAGGGTGTAACTGCAATAGCTGCCATTTGTCAGAAAATCTCATCAAACATATTATTTTGCCAGGTCGTTGGTTAGTGACTCTTGAAATGGTTCTTAAAGCGGCACTGGCACATTTTCACAAAATATGAAATTTCTTCAATTTGCTCTCAAATGATAGTCTAGGCCATTGGAAGAACAGAGATATATTTTACACATAAAAATAACATACCCCAAAACAGATAAGGAAATTGATATGAGGATAAAGACATCCAGGTAATTTGTAGGCCAACTTTTAAGTTTTCCATAACTTTAATCAACAAATGTGTATATTACATGAATATTTTTGACTCGTACTCACTGATATTAAAACCACAAAGGTTAAAGACCGATCAAACAGTGTGCATGGCGTGGGAAACATGCATACGGCGTCGTGTTCTTGTGTTAAACGCCAGTTTCGTCGTCTGCTGAATTTAATGTCGCCGGCGACGTTAAATTATAAAATCGTTCTGTTTACCCATAAGGAAGCTGATTTGGTCTTAATCATTTCGGGTGAGGGCTTTTGTATCTAAAAGCCTTATAACCATGCAAAAATATAGATTTTGAAAAATCTTGAGGGCGCACTATTTTTCAAATGTGCCAGTGTCTCTTTAACATGACACAGTCGCTTGAAGAAGCATTTCAAGAGTCACTGATGCAAAGAAAGATAAATTAATAAATGGCAGCACACAGATGTATCACATGGCAGCTTCTTGCATTCACACAATATATGGTTTGACAGCTGCTGAAAATTCTGACCCGTTGATCTGCATGAATACGTGCATTGGTGTGATGTCATCACAAATACATTGTAGAGGATGTGAAATCAGTGAATTTAATAATTGATTGTATCTAAAGCATCTTTTCCTGTCTGCGCAGGGTATTAGCATGGTATTAGTTATGGATACTGTGTCTGTAAGTCAAAATTGTTTGTGTAATGATTTTATATGCTAACATTTACTAACAACTTGCAGGTTACAAAAGTTACGTCCATCCGGGTGTCACTCATGAGTTCCAGTCGGCTGCTATGCGATGGGGACATACACTGGTACCTCCAGGGGTGTATAGAAGGTAGAGTTTTGATGATTTTTAAAATGAATTTTGTCAAAATGTTGCCGTGGGTTTTGGGATTCCTGAGAACAGTTCCTGAGAAAATATTTGAAGTTTCAAATGTATTGGATCCCATTAGAGAGTTGTTAGAGACAGTTTCAAAATACAAGACTTGTTGAACAGACATTGCATTTCTTGGTAGTTTATGTATACCTCACTTTCACTCACTTGAAATTTGTCATTTGGCAGGTCATTTGGTAAGCAACATGCAAGAAATCAGCAAAAACACGGGTCGACAAGCCAAAAGCAATTGCACCAAATAGTCCAGTGGCGCAGCTACTGACAGTGGAGAGGTCATGGAATCGAGTTAGATCCATTTGGGGTGAGTAAAAGATTTCGTCTTCGCCAGGAAGGAGTATGTCCCATAGTGCACAGGACAAGCTAGGACGAACCCCGAAAAGGAGACTCGGCCAAAGATGTGGTTAAGCCTGTTTCCCGGAGCAAGAAAAGAATGAAAGCTTTGACGTGTACCGTGCAGCATGCAGGGGGAGGGGCAGAAGAAGCACACCATTAAGTGGGCATCGCCATCCCTGGGGAAAGACCCTTGATTTAGGCCGTTTATTGGAGGAGCGAAAGGAGTGGGTTGTGAGAGGCCACACAGAGCTTTGGCGGGTTGCTACAGATTTGCAAAGCCCGACTGTGGGCTGTGGCATCAAAGAGTAATTTAAATGTGGTATCACCAGACACGGGGTGAACACTGACTTGAAGCGCAATAGTGAAACAGAGTGTATGTAATGAAGAAAAGAAACTGCAAGTTGTTTAACCTTAAAGGTTCCTAACATTTCTGTTTGGTTCCCAAACACGACGTGTGTTGGGTCCCCTGGAGTGTTCCCGTCGTGAGCTCATGGTGCTCAATATTCAACGTGGTCGTGACCATGGCCTGCCTGATTACATCCAGCCCGAGTATCTCTGGGACTGGAGAGGAAAGAGGACTTGCGAGATATTAATCCTAATAAAAATGACCCACTGTCAGAACATGATGAAGCTGTAGTATTAATTCATCACAGAATCACGTCCTTCAATTCCTAGATCCTCTTTCTAAAATCACATATAACAAAACCACAATGTTACTGAACTCACTAATTTAAAAATTTAATTGTTGGCTGTACCATTGAATCCCACCCTGCTTTTAAAATTTTTGGTCACAACAACTTTTTCTGAATCAAAAGGTTAACTTATGCTCATATTGCTTTTGCAAATATCAAAGACCCACTGAACATTTCATATACCATTTTTGTCTCGCCTGAACTTTGTGCGGCAGAGCCTTCGTAACACTTTTCTGTCGTCTCTGTCTGTCCCGTCCGTGCTGTCTGTCTGTCTGTCATGCTGTCCTGTCTGCTCTCCGTCCGTGTTCACCTCTTGTGTACGATATCTGGAGTTCCGTAGGGCGACAATGTAACTTGGTGGAAGGATCGGGTCCATGATTCTCGACTTGAATTAGATTTTGGGCGTAAAATTAAGTATCTAATTTGCATAATTTACTAAAATTTTTCCCCGCAAGGCTTTGGTACACGTTTTCACAGGAGTTCCGTAATGTGTATAATGAGGTAATTGGTGGAAAGGAGCGTGGCGGGAGTTCTCGACCTGATTAATTCTGGGCGGATTTCGGCAAATTAGTTATGCAATGAGCGATTAATATCAAAATCAGCGAATTGCTTACTTTTTAACGTACATCGGATACACAAAATTCCTTCAACTGCATGGAAGCCTACCATGGTGCGCGATCTTTTAGCAATTTAAAGTGTGTGATATATTCGGCGTTATGTAATGCAATACTAATTAATATGCGTAATTAACTGTATCTCTGAACATACATCGGGATGATTCGATCGGCCCACAATTCCTTCGCTACATGAAAGAATCACTATGTCATGCAATCTTTGTGTGAATCATATTGGGTCCAAAAAAGGTGGCATTTTTGGCGTAAAAAATGCTATTATTAAAGGGGCCCCCCTAATTTGCATAATTAAGAAAAAAAAGGCTTGTGTAAAAGTTTTCAGGAGTGTCCGTAAGGCTATCATATGTAACTTGGTGAAAGGAGCGGGCTGAAGAGTTCTCGACCCAATTACATTTTTGCCCTATTTTCGGCACATTATTATGGGCAAATGAGCTAATTAATATGCAAAATCACAAATGCTTAATTTTGAAACGGTACCTCTGCTACAAAAACACAAATTCTTCCTGCACAAAGCCGATTATGTGCGCATCGTTTTGCCTTTGAAGTAAGTGGAGTAGCGGCTTATATGTAAACGAGCTAATTAAATTGCATCATTGCTGTATCGCTGCAAACGGTACATCGATAGGCAAAAGTCTTCACTACATGAAAAACTAGTCTGGCAATTCATCGTTTGTGTGAAATCATAATTAGGTCAACGTGCATGTGGGCCACTTAAAGGGGCATTTTGTGTTAACAATTGGGACTCTAATGGTCAAAATATGCGTACTTGCTGTATCGCTGCACAATACTTGGAAATGCATATTTCTGTGTTACATGGAGCAGGCCGGGTGTATGGGAGGGGTGGGGTGTTTTATGAAGGGTGTCGGGTTGTTGCCCAGTGTGGTTGGGGAGGGGGTGTTGTTTTGTTTATTTGGTTTTTGTATGTTGTTGTGTTTTGTTGTTGGGGTTTTTTGTTTTGTAGGGACTGGGGTGTTGGGAGGGGCTGGGTGTTGGGGAATGGCTAGGGTGGTTGGGAGGGGGCTGGGGTGTTTGGGAGGGGGCTGGGGTGTTGGGGAGAGATTAGGGTTTGGGGAGGGGATGGGTGTTTGGGGGGGGGAGGGATTTGTGGGTTTTTGTGGAGGGGGTGGTGGTTGCAGGGTGTTGAGGGCGGGAGTTGGTTATTGGGGAGGAGTTGGGTATTGGGGATGGAGTTGGGTAATTGGGGAGGGGGCTGGGTATGGCGGAGGGGGTGGGTCATTGCGGGTGTTGGGGACAGGGGTGGTGGTGAGGGGTGTGGGTTGTAGGGGGAGGGTGTTGGTGGAGGGGTTGGGTTTTGCGGTGATGGGGAGGGGGTTGGGGTGTTGCGGGGTGTTGGGGAGGGATTGGGTTGGGGTGTTGCAGTGTTTGGGGCGGTGTGGGTGTTGCGGGGGGTTGGGAAGGGGGGGGGTGGTTGCGGGTGTGTTGGGGAGGGGGTGGGTGTGGGTGTGTTGGGGATGGGACTGGGGTGTTGGGGAGGGGTGGGTTGTTGCGTTGTGTTGGTGCGTAATTTTGCGGAGGGGTAAGGTGTTTTGCGGTGTGTTGAGGGAGGGGGGGGGGTGGTTTGCGTGTGTGTTGGGGGAGGGGGTGGGGTGGTTGCTGGTGTTTGGGGAGGGGGTTGGTGTTGGGATGGTTGTTTTTTTGCGGTGAGTGTTGGGTAGGGTGGTTTTGTGTAGGGGGTGGGGTGTTGCAGGTGTTGGGGATGGTGGGTGTTGCGGGGTGTTGGGGAGGGGGTGAGGTTTGCGGGTGGTTGGGAGGGGTGGGGTGTTGTGGTGTGTTTGGGGATGCGTGGGATGTTGCGGTGGTGTTTGGGCGGGGTGGGGGTTGCGGTTGGTGTTTGGGGGGAGGGGTGGGTTTGGCGGGGTGTTAGGGAGGGTTTTGGGGTGTTGTGGAGGGAATTGGGTGTTGCGGTGGTGTTTGGAGGGTGGGGTGTTTGCGTGTTGTGTTGGGGAGGTGGTGGGTTTTGCATGGTTTTTTTTTATTCAGAGGGGTGTGGGGTGTTGCGTTTTTTGGTGATGGTATGTTGCTTTGTTTTGGTAGGTGTGGTTTTGCGGTGTGTTGGGGGAGGGGGCGGTTTTGGGAGGGCTGGGGTGTTGCGGGTTGTTGGGGAGGTGTTGGGTGTTGGGATGGGGGGTTTTGCCAGGGTGTGTTTTGTGTGGTGTGGGGGAGTTTTTGGGGTATTGCTTTTTTTGGATGGGTTGGTGGTGGTTTGCGTATGAATTTTGTTTTTGCGGTTGTTTCGTGAGGGTGTGGGTGAGTTGCTTTTTGTTTTTGTATGGGGTTGGTTTTTTTGGGGGTTTTTTGTGGATTAGATGTTTGGTTGTTGCCGTGTGTGGGGGAGTGTATTGTTTTTGTTGTTTCGTTTGTATGTGTGTATTTGTTGGTGGTTTTGGGTTTGGTGTATTTGGGGCTGGGTTTGTAATGGCGGAGTGGGCCCTGAGCTTTTCCTCTGGGTTTTTGGATTATTTTCGGGTCTCTGGGGTACTTGGTTTTGTTGCCGGGTCTCTCCTCTGCCCTCCTCCCCTATTTCCTCTGCTTGCCCCACCTTCTTTGGCCCCTTCTCCTTTTCCCTTTGTCTCTTGTGGGCGGCTCGGTGGCTTAACAGCTATACGGCGAAGCCGCGAAGACTTGGTGGGTTAAAAGGAAAGGTAGCCGAGGCCAAAAATGCAAAATGGGGCAAAAGAGGTCTTATGGGGTCATATGGGTGTGTAGTAATGTTTTATATGGCACCACATTTGAATAGTATAGGGTAACTGTACGTAGGGGATGGGGAGGAGTGGGGAAAGGGGCAGGGCATGGTGGGCTGAGGGATGACAAAAGCCCGTGGGAGAAATAAGAAGGAAAAATAATTGTAAAGTGTTCTCGGTGTCGTAAGCTTTCCAGGGGATGACCCAAAGTAGATAAAGTGTGCCTCTTGATTGGGATCACCTGGACCACAAAACCCCAGCGGGCAAGGGGGCACCAAATGCGGGCAGCCGGGGGAGGCAAGACGAAAACCTGGAAGGGGGTAAACCACCCACAGGGAGTACGGGGGAAAGGAAGAGGGGGCAAAGACAAAACGGGGCATACGGGTTGCTCATAGCCGCCCAAACCAAGGGCCGGGGTAGGCCAGATTTCACAGGATAAATAGGTTTAAATAGGAGCTTTCCCTAAGTCAACAAAGAGGGGCCACTTCCTGAAAAGGCGGGGGTGCGGTGGGAGGAGGCTAGTAGGAAAGGGAGCCCATGGACCTTCACTGTGAGGACCGATATGTGGCATACAATACGGGGGGGAAGCCTTACCAGAAGGGACGTGGGGAGCCAAAGAAAAATTGTTTGTGTGAGTGCGTACAAAAGAAAATAATATAAGCGGAACTAAACATGCCGAGGAGCGTACATAGGAAAGTCTATTATATATTAAAATATAAGTACTAAAGGGGAGTCATGGGATGTGGGGGTGACCTCCACGGTGCCCCCGGAATAGCTAAAAGGGTTGGGTGTGGTTGACTTCATTTCATCCTGGTATGGATATTATCTCACAGTTGATTTTTTATAGTTAATACTCAGTTCCTTGACTTCAGGCCGTTAGAAATGATCTCCGAGCTGCATTATGTAACAACGCATTGACAAAGTTGACCATTTGGGCAGGGGATTGTTGGAGACAAACCGCTGATGGACTCAGGAGAACTTTTCCGCCATATTATCCTTGATCAGTTTTGTGCGATACGGAATGGGATGGTGATAGATTCTGGTTTGAGAATGAACGCAATGGGTAGTTGATGTGCTTGTATTTGTCTTTAACCCTAACCAGGACCGGGCCGTTTTGGTGCCGGCCGACGCGCCCAATGCAAGCAAAAGCAATCTCATTAATTTATTGTTAACGGTAAGCCCATCAACGAGAGCCCAAGCTTGCGTTTCATTGCATCGCGGCCGTTTTTCCCGCACAGTAATTAGACTTAAAGTCACTAACGCCCAATCAACGCAACCAATCGCGCCATTTTCTCCCGGAAGACGGCCACAGTGCAACGAACACATCTCGCATTTATCCCGAATAACGGCCCAAATGCACCGAACCGCAGCGCGCCAGTTACCGGAAAGACGGCCCAGTTTCAACGAAAAACATCGCGTAAATGCAATAAAAACAGGGTAAATAAATACTCATAATAAATAATGAACTCAATAACACACTGATCTCAGAAATCTTGAGCTTATAGTTTCGCCAGTCGTGAGTGCGCTATTACGCTACATCAAAGTCGTGCGTGGCGCTATTTAATGCTACGTCATCTCCCGGTGTACGTCATGAATACGTTTATGCATACTTTAACCCATAGCTTATCGAAAATGTGGGCGCTATCCACCATGAATCGAAATTTCTATTGGCATTGTACAGTGTCACCCGCCTATAAAACATTGCGCTTCTGGGGCAAGACGGGCCCCAAATGCAGCGAAAACCCTCGCATCATTTCCCGTCAATAACGGCCGAGAAGCAATCAAACGCATCGCGTCATTCTCCGGGAAAGACGGCCCAGATTCAACGAAACACATCGCGCAGATCTCTCCTCCTGGGAAGACGCCCAATGCAACGAAACGCAAAATCGCGTCATTTCTTCCTTCTCCGGAAGACGTCCCAGATGCAATGAAACAGGCAATGAGGGTCATTTGCGCGACCAAAAATATGTGTTGACCGGCCCAGATGCAACGAAACGCATTTTCCGACCGGGACCCGGCCGTTTTCGTTGCTTTGACGTGGCGCTCTTCGTCCGTGTGTAGGGTTTAATAAATAAAGGCCCCAGGGAACTTGCATGTCTCAAAAGGGGGCATTTTCTTGGTAGATAACTTTCATTTGTGGGCTACTTTTTGATAAAGCCAACCAAAAAAATGCAAACCACTTAGCTGAAAAAGTAAATCATTGGCACTTACTGACAAGTAAAGCAATTGGCACAACTGAAAATAAACAATTGCCACTTAAAGCTGCAAAGTAAAGCAATTGGCACTTACTGCAAAGTAAAGCAATTGGCACTTACTGCAAAGTAATTGCTATTTACTACTCCAAAGTAACGCAAATGGCACTTAGGCAAAGTAAAACAATTGCCCACTTACTGCAAAAGTAATTGCTATTGCCACTTACTCAAAAATACAGCAATTGCCCACTTAATGAAAATTCAAGCAATTGAGCCACTTAAAATGAAAAGTAAAGCAATTGCCACTTACTGAACAATAAAGCAATTGCCACTTACTAAAAGTAAAGCAATTTGCCACTTACTAAAATGTAAAGCAATTGACACATACTAAAAAATAAAGCAATTGCTACTTACTGAAAGTAAAGTTGATCAGTTAGATGGACGATAATGAACCTCATAAACACTTTTTAATAACCATTTAAAATTACATTTTCTACCCCAAGGCTAGCATCAAACCAATCGCATCATTACAGTGTCATGTGACAGCAAAACTGAAACGTACAGTTAATCAATCAATTCTTTCTCCATTATTAACCTTAAGTTGTTTCAATTAAATGACATTTGGTTTTGCTTGTTTGTATATCTTATACAAGTCTTTCACAAAGGAGCGAGACTGATTACATACATAATTACGTTTGGGATGTATTGTAAACTGTACTAGTGTACCACCAGATGCCATTCAAAAAGATGTTTTCCATTTTTATGACGGTAAGAACAGACAGAGGTGTTTGAGGCAATAAGTGATCACTATCATTTGCCTAACTGCATCAGGAGAGTGGTGTGGTTGTTTACCAAGAAATAAACTTATTTACCATATTGCATGTAGAATGGAATTTTTCAAAGAGTACAAATACCATACTGCCCATTATAACACTGTTAACACATTTTAATAAGCATGTGTAGTTCCTAACAATTTACATGTACCAGTTGTATCTAAAGCAGAGGATGGCTGATTAAATGATATAAAGTGTTGATGTGATTGAATGATCCGTGAAAAGTCGAACTGAAGAAAAGGTAGGAATACGGAAGAAATAGAGTGGCGCGCAGGTGGTACGGGGGACGAGCGCCGTGGATCCGCGCCTGACTCTCCCTTTTGGTAGAAGGGGTGGGTGGAAAATAATGAGATGAAGGAGGACAGGGTGGATGGCGGTAGAATAAAGGCGGTGTGGAACGTGGTGCAGTGTGGAAGGGGGGGAAGAGGGGAAGGTGATGAAAGGAGTTAAAAAGCAAAAAGGAGCTACAAGGAGAGACACATACCCCCATTAAATTTCACACTAGCTTATTTCAATCTTTTGTGATATGGGATCTAAAAATGTCATTTTGTAAGCCCAATAGAATACTCTGTTGTAAAGATATCTGGTTGACGCCAAAATGGGACACGTTTTTTCTCACGAATAATATCCGAACCAACATCTTTTAGCCCTAAAATTTCGCATGGTAAATGAGAAAAATATAACTTTCCTCAAACACCCACATTTGTTAACCACCTGTCGGAAAATCCTTAGGTCATAGGGATGCGGCTATAATCGATCGGCATGGTCGGCGGCTATTAGCGTTAACTTCAAAATTGACAGCAAACTGGGTGTTGTGCACAATTTGTGATTTATAAGGCCAGCAAAAATGCCACCAATCTCACAGTCGCAATGTCAATCATCATTGTTTTTACTTGCATGTACGGTATTTTAGGAACATATGGTAAAAAAAAGTGGGGATTGGCAATTTATCGAGAGTGATTTTGCTGTTTGTCAACATATCATTTGGTTTAATGGGTTTCCATTTAGGTTCTACATGCTGGATAACGCAGCTCCCAGTACTGGTCATGGTAAATGAAAACCGTACCATATCTGAATTGGATCTGACAACGCACCAACCCTTCACGACCTAGTGATTATTTAACGCGGTAAGTGCATTTCTTTTGCACTAACTTTCCTGGCAGCTGGAGTATGGGCTGTTGGTAAGTGGGACTCAAAATGAGATTTACCCCCTTGTACTTCACTTAGATCAATCAGCCCAAACGCTCCCCACAAAAAAAATTCTCAAAAGGGGCCAAAGGTCCACTTTTTTGCTGATTTTTTTGATAAAGTCCAAAATTGAGAAAAAAATTGACAAGAGCCAGCCCACTTTCGTGATGAAATGTTTCAAAAGGTTCCAGAACAGGTCATTTTAGGGGGGTTAGGTCACTTTAACAAAAAAGTCCACTTTTCGAAAAAAGGTCCACTTTTTCGAAGTCCCCCGCACCCCCCAAATAATTCCTGTGTTACGGCCCTGCATACAATCTTGTTCTGATTGGCTCATTACATGACAAACATGCGATAGCGCCTCTCTGTTTTTTGGTGGGCCGCCAGCTATAGCTGGCAGGACCACTTAGCACTCCGTTATCTGGTGTATGTGGTTTATGTGTGGATGTGTGGGATGTGTGTGTGTAGTGTGTGGTCACCAATTGTTAAGTTTTTTTTAAATTGAACTCACTTGCCAAGTTTAACTTCAATTGGGACCAAACTTCTCGCATAGGTGAACAATGGGGATCCCTCATAATGTTAATAGGTCAAAGGTCATAGGTCATGTGAGGTCAAGTTTGAAACAAAAATGGGCTTAAAATGGTAAAAAAAATTGATCTAACAATGAAACTTGAAGTGCAATTTGAACCAACTTGGTCATATGTGCACCATGCGATCCCTCATATGTTATGAGATAAAGGTTCCATGTGCCAGGGGTCAAAGGTCATGGGGCCGGCCCACATCTTATATGCTTTGATTACGAGGGCGCAAGCCGAGAACCGCTAATTCCCGTTAATGTAATAAAAAACAAACAGCGTTAAAACGGCCAAAATTGGGGTCATCCGACGGAATCGGAAAGACCTTATATCGGCATGATTCCTGTGTCTTCTGTCCTGTGGCCGTCTGTGCT
This sequence comes from Ophioderma brevispina, assembly GCA_023653785.1. NCBI lineage: Eukaryota > Metazoa > Echinodermata > Ophiuroidea > Amphilepidida > Ophiodermatidae > Ophioderma > Ophioderma brevispina. The sequence continues at coordinate 38,988 of JAMKCH010017087.1, forward strand.
TGAGGTATACTTGAGTGAATCCATTTCTTATGTATGCTTTATTCCGATCTGACTAATTTTGCTAACTTTTGTGTCTAATTTTTAAACAAAGAAAGTTTGGTCAAACCTTTTTATATACACCTTTTGGTTGACACGTTTTTAACTTATGACACTGTTAGTGCAGTGATGGAATAAATTCATACTTTGTGTGGTATGCTTATACAATGATACCAGGATATTACTTGGGGTACACATGATGAGGTAAAAGGTCATTCAGGGTCGCTTAGGGTCATATTCTGGTCCTGTGTTTTGTGTGTGCACGTTTCCTTTAGTTAGGTGACTGTTTTTTTTTTTGTATCCTGCTCAATGCTCCTGCCCCACACAATTGCAGCCAAACTTGATAAGAAAAAACCTCTGGCTCAGATGTGTGGGTGTACTCAGGGGTACGCTGGTCATGTAAGTAAGGGGTCCAGTGGAAGATAGTTGGACCCCTTAACCCCAGCTTTAGTCTGAAAACAAGGGTCCAAACCAGAAAACAGGAATGGTCCAAATATTTAAATTAAGTTGTCAAAATTTGGTTCTCGAACCATGTGGCATAACTTCCTATAGCTCCACGTCATGATCAAAGTATGGTACTATTAATTCACCCGTTAATGAATGGGCAGTTGAGGAGTGTATCTCTAGTTTTAATTCAACTCCAATCCAAGGACCTATCCTCGACTTGTCACTCCAATCCCAAATATTGGACAAAAAACAAAAATCAAGAGATAGACCTCAATGTCACAAACAACAGGCAAAGCAAGAAAGAAGGCCACAAAATGACTAACTTTTATCCCAAGACAAGTTGCATCACTAATATTTTGAATAGTTTATTTTCAAAGTTTGCCCTTTCGCACCTTTGCATCCAAAGTTCCTAACATTTTTGGAGGCGCATACAAAAGGGTTTTTCTCACATAGGGCCGTCATGTACTCAATTCCTCATCGCGTACAAGTGTACGCCCTAGCCTAGGAAATACATCGCCGAAAAATAGTTTTTACTCTGAGAAATTAATCGAAATGCCAACTAATCAACAGAAAACACATTCGTACTAACAATTACAGGGTTTTGCATTTTTTGAAAGTTTAAAAGATTAAATTCTTGAGGAAATTTTTGCGTCAAAAAACCCACAAAAATAGGACATGTTGTGAACCAGGTTTTAAAGTAGCCTATAACACCTATGATGTCTTTAGGCCTCTTAATTAATGCCCCCCTATTTGTTTTTTGTATCTTATTTTTAATGTGTAAAATATATTTTGTAATCTACCATGGTCTAGACTATTATGTTGCAGCAACATTGAAGAAATAATCATTTTGTTTTTGCGAAATGTGCCAGTGCCGTTTAAAAAAAGTTGAGAGTTTTTATATCAGAGCAATTTACATATATGTCACAATTTGGGGCTTGCATAGACAACAAGACACAACTGATTTCTTGTCTGATTAATCCCAGCTATTGAATGGTGGGTCCCCCAAGGAAGCAACGGGGCCATCAATGCCATGCTCTATGTCCTGTCAAACGCACAAGGTACAAAAGGAGGCGGGGAAAACAATTTACGTACAGTTTGACGTTAGCACTAGCAGAAGCGTCACTCCAAGTGTTCGCTATCGTAGCGCCGATATTATCGCCATCAATTTGAACCCTAATATTGACATAAGTCCTGAGTTTGATGATTGATGAGCGTGCACACGGAAGATGTTATTTAATCAGTCGACTTGAAATCTGGCGGGTTTGGAGTACAGTGGACGGAGTGTGCGCAGTGGTGGGTGTTTGAGAATCGCGACGTTTGTGGGGCGTGTTGGGAGAGGGTGCAATGAATCAACCAGTGTAAGCGGCATGTGTCGCGGCCAGGTGGTCTTGGTATGCTGTCAAGCTCTGCTACCTGTTTACCGTACCAAACACAAGAAAGAAGAATTTGGAACAATTCTTTCGTATGGCATTTCCAGGTAAGGATCATTTCTTATTTTTGTGTTGGTAACTGCACTGTACTTTTAAATTTGGGTCAAAGGTCATTCTGGAGTCATAGGTGTAAAAAAAAAAATCTAACTCTTGTACAAATTGAAAATTAAGGGTGAAACTTTATCATCCGCACCATGAAAAATGTCAATGATAAAAAAATGCTAATTTTTGAATGTTAAAAATTTACGACATTGGTTGATGCTCTGAGGACTAAATAGAGAGTTTGGCATACGGAATTGCCACTGGGTGTCTTTGCGCAAATTCACCAAACCTGGGAGAATGCCCATAAACCAATGAAGAATTGTAATAGTTGATAATCTAAGTTGTAAAGCAACAAATGCAGACCATGAAGGGGTCAATCCAATTCTTGCAGTGCCTAACAATAGCATCATTTGCTGAAAAGCTAATGTAAATTTCCCTGAAGTCACAGCACCTAACACCTTTGGCTTTATTGTGAACAATAGGAAATGTACCGCATTTATAATCTGCCACCAGATAGTCTTGGTGCTCTATCTGTATATTTGTTTCCTCTTGAAGCTGATTTGACAGGTTTACGGACATATTTTGCAGGCCTAAAAGCTTGATGTTGATTGATACCATGAGCTACATCCAACATTGCCAAGGATATCCTTCAGTGTGAGCTGACCAAAACCGTCAATTGCCGAGTTGCTATCTATGAGCCCTACAAGTCACTTTTGTAGAAAATATGTTTGCTTTGGTTGGACAAAGACCAGAGTGGAAGTTTTCTTCTTTCCGTGAATTCCGTGATGTATAGTGATCTTTGCCCAAAAGGTTTCAAATTTAACCTCATTGTAAATTCTTTAAAAGTGGTTTTTTAACAAAATTTGTATTAAAATGACAGTTTGTTGGAAATACATTGAAATAATTTCCATCAACTGATCATCTCTGTCCATGTCTTTCTGTTCAGTCTGTCCATTCATCAATCCGCTTTATCTGCTCATTTCTTGCACTGTCCCAGCTATTCTTGTGACCATCTGTTGACAACTGAAACTTGTAGGCAAATGATTGAACAAGCAGTCATTGAAAACCAAACAGCTGTTTGGACTCGCATGCGGATTGGCTCATTTATTTGGAAACAATTCTAACATTACATTCTCTTCATTGATCTTATTTTGTCCTTTATTTAAAAAAAACATTATACTGGATAAAATTGGATGATTTAGCCCAATATTAATTGGTCTCCGCTATGAGTTTTTAAACATATTTTGCAACTCATAGCTCGACCAATTAATTTAGGCTTAATCGATCCAATTTTATAAAAAGCAGACTTGGGGTAAGGTGCAATAGAGGGCCTGTCCCTTCCTGTGTGGATGATGGCAAAGGTTCATGGACCCAGTCAAAGGTCAGACTGCCATCTTGCCAGTGGATGACCAAGTTTTATTTGCTGTATTTTTTACTATTGTTGGGTAAGGGAAGGCCAGAGCTAATCAGCCTGTAAAGTCAGACAATTTTGGCAGCGAAGTTTTGCTTACATACAGGCCTACAAAGTCAGGGATTTTGCTTTGGTTATAGTGCCCTCTATTACAGCCCTTTGTAAGTACATTTTAAGACAAATTTTGTTGCAGGCAATGAAATTTCATAACATTTGGCAATTTAGATAGTGGAATACATATCCCAATTGGATGTCACAACTTTCATCATTCACCTGATATTGGTTTTATTTCAGTTTTATCATTTTAAATAGACCTTTAAACAACCGTTATGCACGCTGTGACCCACATTAAATCATCTCATTATGTTTTTAGAACAATGTTAAAGCAGAGTGGCGCGACACAAGTTGTTAGCGATATAAGTCAGGGATTAGAAGAGCTAACTTACCGGGGGGGGGGGGGGGGGGGTCCTGGTAAAATTAGTGTGTGGGCGTGAACGCATGCCACATGTGGGGTTCGATTCTGTTGGGGGGGTTCGCCACATGCAATGGCACTGGAGGGTGCTGCGGACAGGTGCATGATTATGAAGGTGAGTTGCACTCTCAAATGCCAGTTCTTTAGAAATCGGGAATAAAAGTAGATTTGTGAGAATAAATAATAGTGCCGCCGATGAAGTTCAAAATTTACACAGGATGGTAGTAATCCAAATCATAGTCCACTGTTTCTGTTTGATATTTTTTCTCCTTTTGCCATAATAAATGAAACTTTAGAACAGCTCTGAATCACCGACAACTAAACAATTTAATCGGGCACAATAGTATGGGGGTGGATAACAAGGTCTATTATAGAGTGCGTGTTAAAAAAATGTTGCTTTTAATTATAGAATGCAAATAAATTGTATTTGTTAATAAGATAAGCAGCAACAGAATTTACAACGGAAAGCTAGCAATAGATCTTGCATATTTGCTGATGAGTTGCTACAAATGACTGTTTTGAGAACAACTTTGTTTCCTGACCAATGATTACTTTCAGGCAAGCCAGAAGAAAACCTGCCATTTGTTTTTCATTATGTAAGATATAGACAATCAGGACACCTGTCCAAAGAAATAATTCAAAGCTATTTAAGGTAAGAGAAGTCTTTCAAGGGATCCTGCACACACTTACAAACTTGTGTCCGCTAACTCTAGCAGACACATTTCAGATCCAGCACTTTTTTGTCACAGAGTTGGCATTAATATCTGTAATTGAAGTGAATACCAACTGACAACTACCAAACACCACGGATGACACCAATTGCCTCCGACAGCCAGGGGTTACTCTGATGGTACTCTTGTCACAAGGTCTTTGTCCATGAGAGTTGCGCCCCCTGACTCCAATCAGAATAGCTGTGTGGCAGCATTAAATGAGACATTTCAGAAATAGGTATTTGAGTCAATCTCACAATGTACCAGTTTTGGGAAATCATTAACAAAGGTCATGGTGATCCCACAAAAATCCTATCGTAATACATAAAAAGCCTGGCTTTCACTCTGCATTTTAGCTCTCGCAGGTGCTAGTTGCTTTTTAGCAGGTGATCATGAATTGGACTGGTTGGTGATTCTAAAGCTCCCTGACAGCGTTTTTAATTCCCTAATTTGACGGGGACGAATGTGTTTAGTCACGAGTACAGTGAGTAGGTCAGTAGATGGGCAATGCATTCTGTGGGGATTGAGTCAAAACAACCCTCGGTGGATTAGGCATTAAAGGGAGTTGAATGTTGTGAAATTTGAACCCAGTGCTCTTCTGCCAATCTGCAATTTTCACTAGAACCAAAGACCGTACCGCTGGTGCCACGTTTTGTAAGTTAGATTTTGTGATACACTTGAACCTAATAATAAGACAAAATTAATCGTCATTTAGGAACAAATTTTAATCCCTGTCCGTTTCTTTTTACCAGACATTAAATCCCACAGATCTATGATGGATATGGTTCATGAATCAGAACCCGCTCAGTTGGATCAACTCATTGCAACGTCGCTTTTTGGTTTCTGCCGGGGTTAGAAACAAGCAGGAGTTGTCTTTGGAATACTTTACATGTGCTGATGAAGGCCTATCAGGAGAGCTTTCAGAAGCTAAATTGCAGTTTTCAGGTATTCAAACTCTGTCATTACACCCAATTGGTTTCTTTTAGAGGGGAATATGATTTAGTTAGCAATCCGAGACGTGGTGAGAAAAGCTATAAAAATACTACAAATAAAAGGAATATTGGTTGAGGGTTACGGGGGTCAAAGCTATATCATAGTATAGACAATTTAATGAGCCAATGCAGAGGATAACTGTAAAGAAGCATGTTAGACTTCATGGGGTTAATTCCTGGGGCCGTCGTTTAAACTCGTAAAAAATGAGGCGCTAGGTGCTGGGTTTCAAGCCAATTTTGATTGGTCTGCAGTAGCTATGGCAGGCAGCAATGCTTTGACTAGTTGGCTAACGGTATAAACCCTTTGAATTAATTCAACAGGTGCTGATATACCCTATACAGGCCTTCTCAGGGGCAGCAACACAAGGGTTAGCACGTACAGCCCTACTCGTTCACGCAAGACCATCATTCAAGCCTACAGGTAGTGACAGTTTTCAAAACTTGTAGTGTTTCGTACATGCAACTTGGAACCTCTTCTCAGTAGATAGGGCAGATAAGAATCGGCTTGTTTACACAAACAATACATTTGAATGAACTGATTGGATAGGCAGTTATTTTGGGAGAGGGAACATCAAAATACGTTTGAAATATATCTGTACTGAACCTAGTAAGTCACGCCACACCTTCTTGTAACCCTAAATTAGCCTGAATTAAAGGGTGGGATTATCTGGGAGCCTCCACGACTAACTTAAACACAGGCGGAACAAGCCGGGTGCATCACCACTTCAGCCTTTCAGAGTTAAGCTTAGTCCAAATAGTTTTCAAACGGGGGTATTCCAAATATTTTATGTTGTCAAAGGGTGAGGTGTGGATCAACATAGACTTAACATTAAACAGAAGCATAATTTTTTTGTAAAATAGAAATCCACTAAAGATACTACCAAAACAGTTAATGATTGTAAGCCAAAATTGCATGTTTAAGGTTGGATTATAAATATGATTTTCTACAATTCTTTCTCTTTGGCACGCTGGGCACGTCTGTAGAAGTTTACACAAAGTCAGTAGTGGCATTTCGATTGTGTTCCAAATATTTTAGGTCATTTGGGGATGTCATCTAAAAATAACACCAAGGTTAGTCGTCTTTGAACATTTAATGCATTTTCATGCGATCTGCATTTGCTCATAAATAATATTTTGGAATGTTATAACAGAAAGACAAAATTGACCAAAATTCATCCCTTGAGCGAGTATACGCGTCTGGCCGCACACACAGAGTCAGATTCTTTTCGCCTTTCAACTAAGGGTAATTATAATCAGCATGCATTATACTTGGGTCAGTCATGTAGATCAATTACTTACAAAAGGTAAAAAATAGTTTGTAAGCCGTGATTTAATTCCATGTCACTGGTGCATGAATTTCATAAATATGACATAATTTACACAAAATGCTCAATTCTAAACAAACCACAATTGGTTTATACAATCATCTGGAAATTGACATTACATAGTTGCAACCTGTTATAACAAGAATGAGATCCTTATTTACCAAATTAGATAAGACTTGACATGAGACTTGACATTACAGAGATGAGACTTGTATTTATTTAATCTTTAGCAGGTAAGCTATTCTGTATTCTATCTACAATTGTCTTTCAAAATAGCAGAGTCTGTATGCTAAAATTTTCAGCGATAAGGGCCCTTGGTGCGGCATCCCGGCGCCCATTATCACAGATGTCAAGGGTTGAGACCGTGACCACATCCTATGAACAGTCAAGGTACACAAGAGATGGAAGGGCCTTCGAACGTTATATAGAGAACTAACTAAGCGTCTGCAGATTTTCTGGTTTACCCTCTACAATCTGGTGTTGGCTGGTATCTTTGCAGAAAGAGCCTACTGTAAGTTAGCAAGTATTTTGCCTCTTGTTTTATAATCATTTGGGGGACAAAGATTGTATTGTAATTGAGTAGCAGTACAGTGACACTTTTCCTTGTCTATGCTAGTGAAAGTGAGCTTTAATGTGATTCAAAGAATATCTACCATCCCAACTTGACCTGTAAATTTAATCCCTGAAGCAGTAATGATGACGGGCAGATTAAGAAGAGCAAGAAGAAGAGTCTAGATTCATCAGGGTAGTAGACCCATTAAACTAGGTCATCAGGGTAGTATGGAGATCAATACTTTATCAGATGCATCCAGAGTAGGACGGAGAGTCCTTACTCTTGCAGTGGGTTCATCGGTAGTAGGGAGAATCTAGATTTACGTGGATTCATCAGGTTTAGGACGAATCTACTTTTACAATGGATTCATCAGGGTAGCAAGGAGAATCTACATTTAACTTGATTCATCAGGGTTTGAGGGAGAGTCCCTACTCTTGCAGTGAATTCATCGGTAGCAGGGATAATCTTACCACATTTACGTGGATTCATCGGGGTAGCAGGGAGAATCTACATTTACAATGGATTCATCAGGGTAGCAAAGAGAATCTACATTTAACATGCGATTCATCGGGGTCGCATGGCGAATCTAACATTTACAGTGGATTCATAGGAATAGGATGGAGAATATACATTTACAGTGGATTCTCATCAAGGTAGCAGGGAGAACCTACATTTACACTGGATTCACCAGGGTAGCAGGGATAAAATCTACAATTTATAGGGATTCCCAGGGTAAGCAGGGCAGAATCACATTTACAGTTGATCCCATCAGGTAGGAGGGAGAATCTGCCATTTACAGTGTATTCATCAGGTTAGGATGGAGAATCTCTCTTTACAGTGATTCACAGGGTGAGGAAAAGATAATCTATGTTTACAGTGGATTCAAGAAATTCAATGAATCAGGGTAGAATCTAACATTTACAGTGGATTCCTATCAAGGTTAGCAGGGAAATCTCATTACAGGGATTCCATTCAGGGTAGCAAAGAGAATCTACTGTATAATTTGGATTCATCAGGGCATGATGGAGAGTCTACTCTTACAATGGGTACACCAAGGTAATAATGATCATAATTTCTGTAAGTATTCAGCTAACATGGGTACCCATTAAATTCCTCTTCAAAATTGACACGATTACTCGATAGAGCTTGAACCAGAGGTCTACCCGTATTGGCTGCTGGTTTTGGTGTACGGTTTACACCCGTGGAGGGAGCTATCACGGGTGGCCATGATTTTACCTATTCCTCTTTATACATAGTGTAACTGTTACCATGTTTCTAACACCATCAATCAACAAACTCGAGAGACCTTCTTTCTGCAATCTTTTTCCTTTTGATTCGGCCTTTGTCCAATCACAAATATAGTCGCATTTTGTTGCTCTCTTCTTTTCAGGTATGCTGTAAAGATAAAAAAAAATAAAAAAATTGCATGTTAAGGTGGGATTATAATAGGATTTTCTACAATTCTTATCTCTTTGCACGCTGGGCAATTCTGTATAAGTTATAACACATAAGTCAGTAGTGGCATTTGAGATGGTTTTCCAAATATTTGTAGGTCATTTGGGATGTCATCTAAAAATGAACAACAAAGGTTATGTCGTCTTTGGACTCATTTAAATGCATTTTCATGCTGATTCGGCATTTGCTCATGAAAATAAATAATTTGGAAATGTTTATAACAAGAAAAGACAAAAATTGACCAAAATTCATCCTTGAGCGAGTATACTCGTCTGCCGCACACAAAGAGTTAAGATTCTTTCAAACTAAGGGTGGAATTATAATCAAGCATGGCATTATACTTGGGTCAATATGGTAGATCAATTTACTTACAAAAGGTAAAATAGTTTGTAGAGCTGATTTAATTTTCCATGTCACTGAATGAATTTCATAAATATGACATAATTTCACACAAAATGCTCAATTCTAAACAAAACATTGGTTATACCAATCAGTATTGGAAATTGACATTACATAGTTGCAACCTATTATAACAGAGATGAGATCTGATGTTACAAAAATTAGATAAGACTTGACATGAGACTTGACATTACAGAGATGAGACTTTTATTTATTTAATCTTTAGGCAGGTAAGCTAATTCTGTATTCTACAATTGTCTTTCAATAATAGCAAGATTCTGTATGCTAAAATTTTCAGCGATAAGGGCCGTGGTGCGGCATCCCGGCGCACAGTATCACAGAATGTCAGGGTTGAGACAGTGACCAAATCCTATGAACAGTCAAAGGTACACAAGAGATGGAAGGCCTTTCTACGTTATATAGAGAACTATCGTCTGCAGATTTTCTGGTTTACCCTCTACAATCTGGTGTTGGCTGGTATCTTTGCAGAAAGAGCCTACTGTAAGTTAGCAAGTATTGCCTCTTGTTTTATAATCATTTTGGACAAAGATTGTATTGTAATTGAGTAGCAGTACAAGTGACAAAGTTCCTTGTCTATATGCTAGTGAAAGTGAGCTTTAATGTGATTCAAAGAATATCTACCATCCCAACTTTGACATGTATTTAATCCCTGAAGAGTATGCATGAACAGCAGATTAAGAAGAGCAAGAAGAAGAGTCTAGATTCATCAGGGTAGTAGACACTTAGACTAGGTTCATCAGGGTAGTAGGGAGAATCAATACTTTAGCAGATTCATCAGAGTAGGACGGAGAGTCTTTACTCTGCAGTGGTTTCAATGCGGTAGTAGGGAGAATCTATATGTACAGTGGATTCCATTCGGGTTGGAGGGAGAATCTACATTTACAATGGATTCATCAGGGTAGCAAGGAGAATCTACATTTACAATGGATTCATCAGGGTAGCAAGGAGAATCTACATTTACAATGGATTCATCAGGGTAGCAAGGAGAATCTACATTTACAATGGATTCATCAGGGTAGCAAGGAGAATCTACATTTACAATGGATTCATCAGGGTAGCAAGGAGAATCTACATTTAACATGGATTTCATCGGGGTAGCATGGGGAGAATCTAACATTTACCGTGATTCATAAGGATAGGATGGAGAATATACATTTACAGTGGATTCAGCAAGGTATCGGGAGAACCTACATTACATTGGATTCATCAAGGTAGCAGGGAGAATCTACATTTACAATGGATTCATCAGGGTAGCAAGGAGAATCTACATTTACAATGGATTCATCAGGGTAGGAGGGAGAATCTCCATTTCATTTGATTCATCGGGGTAGCAGGGAGAATCTACATTTATAGTGGATTCATCAGGGTAGGAAAGATACTCTATTTTCAGTGGTTCCTCATGTAGCAGGGAGAATCTACATTTACTGGTTCATCAAGTTACAGGGAGAATCTACCTTTACAGTGCTTCATCGTGTAGCCAAAGAGAATCTACATTTATATTGGATTCATCAGGGCATGATGGAGAGTCTACTCTTACAATGGGTACACCAAGGTAATAATGATCATAAATTTCTGTAAGTATTCACTAACATGGGGTACACATTATTTCCTCTTCAAAATTGACACAGATTACTCGATAGAGCGTGAACACAGAGGTCTACGCCGTATTGCTGGTTTTGGTGTGACGGTTACCCGTGGAGCTGCAAGTGCCATGATGTTTACCTATTCCTCTTTACTGGTAACCATGTGTCGTAACACCATCACCAAACTCAGAGAGACCTTCTTGCATCGCTATATTCCTTTTGATTCGGCACTTCCAATGCACAAATATATCGCATTTGTTGCTCTCTTCTTTTCAGGTATGCTGTAAAAGATAAAAAAGAAAAAACATATGTGGCGATTGAAAATAGTTCATAGATTTCCATTGAAGGCACTTTTTATGAGTTGGATTTTTTTTATGAACATGTTTAAAGGGGCATTTTGTGATCCACAGTCTTTTCCCCCAATCTACCTCAAAGAAATTGAGATTTTTTTATCTTCTGAACCATTGGCCTAAGTATAGTATGTGTTCTTAATCTCACATGTAAATTTGATCTACTCTGGAAGAAATTCACACTTTCTGTTCATAAACAGACAGAAATTACAATATATGCATTCAGATTCTTTGTAAAAGGGATGGTAACTCACTGAATGTAGGGTGCCAACAGAGGTCAAATACACTTTTCAGAGGAAAATTTTACTCTTGTAGAGTTTTTGTACCATCTGCAGCACATAGGGAATGCTATAGTAGTGTGTCTGTGTATCTGTCTGTGATAAAAATGTTGACCCAAATTTTAAATGTTAACCCTAAACATAATTGTCCACTGTTTCCATTATGCACATATTCATGACACTTGAATACAATGGTCCTTGGTTAGTGTCCCACATGTTGGTGACCTCATTTGACCTTAGTGACCTTGTGACCTTTGTACCCATTTACAAACCTCGATGGCAGACTGTATTTGGAAGAATGGAATGGAAGAATAAAGGCAGATGCCTTTCGGTGAATGGAGAGCACATTTTGAACTTAAAGAGCTGACTTTTTTTTTTTTTTTAGGGATGATGAATCTTTGCATGATTGTGTTTTAATGATTTTTGATGAGTGAGCAATAGTTTCCCCAATACATAAAATTGTGGGTTTATGAACATGGTATTGTAATTTATCTGTTGTAGTTATGCGTTCAATGGCCCATGGGCATAATTTCTACCACATCAACACGCAACCAACGATGATTTGAATGCTACTTCGGGACTTTCATGCGTAAGTAGATAGATCCGTCAACTAAGGAATTTATGATGAATCTCCATTAAACTATTGTTAAAAAGTGTGAAATCATGGATGAATAGGCATAAGAGTTTTGTGTCACACATCAATAGACGCATTCATTTCTTCTTTAACAAAAATATTTAGAAATAAGTGGAAGGGATAAGTCATTTCAGTTTTTTTGGAATATGTTTCTATGCTATACTCACTCTAACATGTTAAATAGGAACTGATGCGATCTCTTAACATTTCCAATTGTTTTTTACTTACAAAGAACCCATGAAATCCCCAAGTTTCATTATTGGTGCTGGACAACCATTACTGGGTTCACAGGAGTTCTTCTGGTGTTGGTCTGTGCTGTAATGTACACATTTGCCATCCAGTATGCCCGTCGCAAGGTCTTCAATCTCTTCTGGGCAACTCACAACCTGTACGTCATCTACTACACACTGATGATCCTTCATGGCAGCGGTCGTCTTGTCCAGCCCCCTTTCATGTGGTTCTTCTTCCTGGGACCTGCCATCTTGTTCACCTTGGATAAACTTGCTAGTGTTAGCCGCAAGAAAGCAGAGATCTCTGTTGTGAAGGCTGAATTGCTTCCATCAGGTATGGATTGAATCCAAATATTTCTGAAATCCATTAAGGATATATTGAGAGTAGAGTTTGGAATTCAATCGTAAGGCTAAATGGAAATTGTTTTAGCTTTCTTTAGCCCCAAATCTCTAAGGACTTTGGATTTATGTCAAAAAAGCTGTGCAGACATGGATATTTTAATTGTATATTAGGCCAGTTTGCAATTTTTTATTTAAAAAGGTAAAAAGCAAAACAAAATCCTTGAAATGTTAAAATGCCAATATTTTTTATCCTATTCATGTGGAAAGCTGAGACAAACCTATATCTGTTCTTGGCCAAACCACAGCTGTAGTGATATAAACATAACAAATTTAGAATGATTTCTTGTATTGCATGGGCCATTTAGGAAATTTAGTCCAAATGAACCATGGGGAGAGTGAATGCTAAGTTAAGTCAGTAGTTCTTATACAAATTCAATCCAGAGTATATATATATATACCTATGCCAGCCATGCTCTCCCTTGAAATGCTGCATGGATGGTAAAAAATAGTGGTGCATATATAGCTTTTTTATGTATAATTGCTTGATTATGATAGAAAACAGGTGTTTACAAATGAGAGAATAGTATTTTAACTCCCAGGTTAAACCTGATTGAATCTTCTCTCTATAATATGGGTCATATTAGTTGACACACCTCAAGAAAATGTGTTCTTTTTACATTTGAATAATTCAGCCATTTTTGAAGGTATGAAATTGAACTTTTTTTTGTATCAAGCTTGAAGCTTTTGGATGATTTTACTGTACAGTATGAAAAGTGTGTCAATTATTATGACCAAGATTGTAGTTGTGTCATTGGTAATAATTTGTTATCATGCATCCTTTAACAAGTCTTTCATGTACACATTCTGTAATTTTAATTATAGAGGTGACCTTTTTGGAGTTCAAGCGACCTGTGACCTTTGACTACAAGTCTGGTCAATGGGTGCGGATTGCATGTAAGGCACTTGGAGCTAGTGAATATCATCCATTTACCATATCATCTGCACCACATGAGGAAAACCTCACTTTACACATCCGTGCTGTTGGGCCATGGACCATCAACTTGCGACGGACTTATGATCCGAATGTTTTACGAGAACATCCATATCCTAAGGTTTGTCATTGGTGTTTGGTTAGTGAATGACTTAATGTGTGTGTAAGCTACTGAGTTGATTTTAGTGAATTCCTGATTTAGTCAGTTTGGTTATCTGAGAGAATTTGAAAGATATTGGCTAAGATAGATCTGTGTGTGTGCGTGCGTATGTATGCACATTCGTGTACATGCGTGTGTCTGTGTATGTTGTGTGCATGTGTGTGTGTCAACAATTGATATACAATTTTGGTTAAAGTGTAATGTAATTTTTCATTGAAATGCTTGATCATTTTCAAGAAAACTTTGAATAAGTTGTCAGTTTCAATTTAAGGAAGTTAATGAGATATTTTCATACAATGAATATTGCTCAATTAAAAATTAAATTCTTATTTCCTCTTTTAAAACTATATTCTTATTTCCTTTTTTCATGGCACACCTGAGTAAAGTCAATTCCCTAACAATTGTAAAAAACATTGAAATAAAGCTAATCATATCTTATTATTTGCTTTGTATCTGTACATGAAACTTCCATCATCCCACACGTTTGCAGTCTTATATATGTCAAGTATGATAGTACATAAACATGTATTCTTGAACTGACAGCATATAGGATTAATTATCTTTTTGTTTAAGATTAATTAATGTTTCATTTCTGAGTTTATCTGCAAGAGTAAGGTCATGTAGTTTCATATCCTGGAGTTAGATCCACATGTGATGTCATCAGCTATATGGACCTATCTCTCATGCACATATTCCTTGTTTGTTTTTTATGTTGAAGTCCCAAAAAGTTGGTTTTTAGTTGGTAGCCCCAGAAATCAAAATGTCAAATGCATTTTTTTAATTTTCATATTTTGTAAAATTTTTTTGAACAGGATTTCCCCAAAAATGCCTCAAATCACAAGTTAAATTGTAAGTCAAAACAGCTGTAAAACATATTTTACTGTAAAATTATTGTTTATAAAACTGTAAACAAAAATATCAATAAGTCATTTCTATTTTCAGTTCATCAGATAAAAAAAGAAATGCAGTTAAAATGGCTCCAAATGAAAATTCCCACGGCCTACTGGGAAAAAAATTGTTTTTTGTTTGTTTTTTTGCCTAATCCTGGTTACCATCGAGGGTACAACTTTTCAGACTGCAAGCCTAGTGACAGCACAGGTGTACACCATATTAGATAGATGATACCAGCAAAGAAAAATGGGAGAGAAAAATAAAAATCACATATGATGAGTTCAGAACTTTGAATTGCCCAGGAACAGAACCACCTGTTATCATGAAGTTCCACATGTGTAAAGGTTTGGTACCTGGTATTGAGTTGCTCAAAAGAGAATTAGCTTCTGCATTTTGTATACAAGCAAGGCCCTTGTAGCATAAAATAAAATTATGGTAATTGGCACTAAAGCACAAATATTTTATTTTTAAACACAGCTTTATTTAGATGGACCCTATGGTGAGGGTCATCAAGACTGGTACCAGTTTGAAGTGTCTGTGCTGGTAGGGGGTGGTATTGGAGTTACTCCTTTTGCTTCCATTCTCAAAGATATTGCTCAAAGATCATCACTTCAACAACGTCTGAACTGCAAGAAAGTAAGTAGAGGTGTTATATGATTAGTCTATCATGTTTTTAGCAAAGATGCATGCTGTCTGCAGGGCCAATATGATGGGGATTTGTTGATCTATTTATATGTATATGTTGATCTGTTCACTTTTTCAAAAGGCTTCTTGTCGCACATGCTTCGATGGATTTTTATGAAACTAGGAGGCAATGAGCTTGGGCAGGGAATATAAAGGGTTTTAAGGAAACCAAGGCCAGGATTTATCTAGGGTGGTTTTAGGTAATTGAGTAAACATTTTATGCTTATTCAACAGAAAAAGGATGGGTATTCAAGTTGATCTGAATGATACTTTAGGGGTAGTTATATGGGGTATTTAGGGTGAAGTGGCCAAAGTTCATCTATGGGTCATTTGATGTCATTGTTGACAAAACGTTTTTGGTACAGGTCTTCTGCAGAATTACTCAAATGGTCCTGAGAGGTGGGTCATATGACGTGTTCAAGAATAAGATGTGAAATGTCATCCAGGAGCCATTTAAGGTCATTGTTGAAAAAATATCTAAAATGCTGCTTTGTCATCTGAAAAACATGGGTGGCTACCAAATTGCTTAGAATGATCCTTGAGAGATGGGTCAAATGAGGTTTCAGGGATAAGGGGATGAATTCATTATTCTGCCACCACATCCTTCAACATGCAGTTTATTCAGTTAAGGCTGCCGAATTCATAGGGTGGTGGCACAATACAAAATTCTTTCCAGGATAAGACATCAAAGGGTGATGCAAATTCATTTTGTAAAACATTTGAAATGTTTGCAGATACTTCTTCTGGTATAGAAATGGATGGCTATTCATCAAGGTTACTCAAATTTATCCTTGATGGATGGTTCATATGGAGTGTTTAATAATAATGGGTTAAAGGTCGTATACAGGTCATTTGAGGTCACTGATTTTAAAATGCTCATGATGCTGGTGCTTCCACACAAATAGATGCATGTTCACGTAAGATTTTCAGAATGAACATTGAGGGGAGTGAGTTATGTGGGGTATTCAGAGACAAATGGTCAAATGTCATAAAGAGGTCATTTGAGGTCATTGTTGCAAAAAGCTTAAACTATTGCAAATTTTCCCACAGAAAGTAGGTTTGCCATTAGCATGTTGTTGTTAAGGTAGAAAGATCCTAATCAACAAAGTCTTAATTTAAACATTTTTCATGTCTTTTCATACATTATTATTAAGTATGATGTGAATAGTGCAACCGAACTTTTGAAGATGTACGCACAAATGAGGATCCAATATGGCCGCCAATGGTTGCAATTTTGAAGACATTTTTAGGCGTTCTCTTGACCAAAGTGTACAAAATCACATTAAAACTCTGGTATTTATTGATAATTCACAATTGGCCTTGTACGGACGATTTTATATTTTCTAATTTATGAAAGAGGGTTGGATTAATACTCAAAAATATGAAAATTACAAGATTTCACAGCTCATAATATGTTAATGTAATAACGCCAAATGGGGGAAGACTTTAAAAAATAAAAAACGTCAGACAAGCAGTATCATATAATGAACAACTCTGGCACAAATGGCATTTTACTTGAGAAACAAAACTGGGATGATATGTGCATAAAAAATGAATTTGGTCCAACAAATAGAAATGAGAAATAGGCAAAAAAAGGTGTCGATACTTATGGTTCAATAACATCACCAGTGTTCTTGCAGCAATTACATTACTTTCCTTAACCCCTATGTAAAAGAGGTTGTATTTGCCTGATTCCTGGTCTGTATAGAACAAAGTATTTCCATTTTTTTTTTATTTCTGTAAAGTTTTGCCAAAATATCCGTAACTAAGGATTAAACGTGTTACAAGGAACAAACATTATTAAAATATGGTAATTAGCATGTTGGTTTGTATGGTTGAAATACTAACAAATGGGACAAAACAGAAAATTGATTTCTTTAAGGAAAAAACATTTTTGATTAGGATCTTTCTACCTTAACTGCAAAGTCATCCCTGTACCACAAAATGCCACTCTCTCAAAAATGGCAACTTCAAAGTGTTTTGTCATTTCTTGCAGAGGAGTTGTAATGATTTGTGTAAATGCTGCCACACTCCAGTCTGGAGCAAAAATGAACGGACATAGTGAAAGTTGAACAACGATATAGAAGCTTAAAAGACTTGAAGATTACAAAAAGTATGGGTCTCATGAGTGGTTGACACCCCCACACATGGAATAATTCTAATAAATTTGCCAGAATTTACTTAAGAAGCCTCATTCACTTCTGGAATTGACACAGAGTCAAAATGGGATGATTTGCTTCTCCTGCATTACAAAAGAAAGACTCCCTGACTATGCCTCATGCAACATGCTATTTTGTATTTCAACTGCAAATTCATTGGAAATTTACATAAAGGTTCATGTGGTCAAAAAATAGGAAGAGGCAATTAAGGTGCTGGTTCCGATCGTCTTGGACCCCTGATTTATTGGAAGTAGTATCGATTTTGATATTAGATGAAAGCGTATTTTGTGTTGTCTGCAGAATTGCTGAAGGCTACACTAGGGAGTACTTGGTTGTGTTGTCTGTTGTATCTGTGTGGGGTCTGTGGTCCAAATGTAACCCTTAGTATTTGCATGCTGATATGAGTTCGGTAAGGCTACGAGTTGTAACTTGGATGGAAAGGCCAAGGGAGGGGTGGGGTGACTTGTTGGTGACATCATATGACCTGGTGACCTCATGTGACCTTTGACCCCATTCACAAACTGCGACGGTAGATGACATCACCGGGCTATAATTTTTCTCATTGTCGTCCTGAATTGAGCCTCAAATCCATTTCATTGACAAGATACATGTACTAAACAAAAACTGCTGAATTTATGGTTAAACATCATAATAGCACAGTATCGAATATGGCTTTACAATGCGCATTATTGCTTCTACATCAAAAAACCGCCAAGTTCGTGTCCCACAGTACTTGATGGGGCGATGTGCAAGTGCCAGGCTCTATACCACGTAGGGAACACCAATAGAAACTAAAATCGCGAAATCATCATCAGTCGAATGCGCAGCAGGCGATCGCAAGGTTCTCCAGTCGATATGTTTTGGGCCAAGTTGGAGATAGCCTTTGGTTGCAACATGTTGTTTGTATCCCCCAAGAGCTTTTGGATGTAGGAGAGAGAGGATGTTCTCTAGCCTGTCGGCCTGGCTTCCTCTTGCCATGCGGTGGTGTGTAGAAAGCATATAACCTACTAAGCTCTCCCTCTGGCATCCTTAGAATATGACCAAGAAAAGTAAGCTGTCTCAGTCTTACTCGGTTTATCAGAGGCTCCGTACCTGTAGCAGAATAGATTTTGGCATTTGTGACACGATCAATGCGCTTGACGTTCAGCATGATTCTGTAGCAACATGTTGCGAAAGAACTGACCTTACTCTCCAAATTGTTTGTCAGACATACAAAAATACTGTCACGCATGTTTGTGGTTGGAAGAGGCACAATCACCTTTAATTTTAACTATTACTATTTTCTCAGGTGTATTTTATTTGGGTGACCAGGACTCAGAAGCAATTTGAGTGGTTGACGGACATCATTCGGGAGGTGGAGGAAAAGGACACCAACAATCTTGTCACTGTGCACCTGTTCATCACTCAATTTTTCCAGAAGTTTGATTTGCGTACAACAATGCTGGTAAGATATATTGCTGATATACCACCTTATTAATATCAAGTTGGATTATAAATTCTGCTTTTTGTAAATGTTTGCTCATTAAAGGGGTCATCCATGATTTGTTTGCAAAATTACTGTTTTTTTATTAGCAAACTTATGTAAAGTTTGCACTGATAAGGTTGTTTTCCTAAAAAAGGATAGTATAGAAACTGAAAAGGGAAATTATTGATTATAAAATAATAGATCAGAAAATCTCACTTTACATTGGGGCGTATCCAGAAACCTCCAGATCCGAGCAGATAAATGCAAACCTGAGGGAGGGCGCTGAGTGGCTAGTTCAGCCCAAAATAGGCTAATTTTACATCTTTCTTACAAAAACCCGGGGGGGGGGGAGGGGAGGGGGCAAGCCCCAAAATTTTTTTTTTTTTTTTTTTTGCCCCAAAAGCCCCCTACTGTACATGCCACTGTTACATGCCAAGTAGTACTAGTAGTAGTAGTAGAGAGAGATGATGTCGGATGAGTCTAAAAGCTCAATGTCATGTTTTATATTGGCACGAAACATGATTGTCAAAATTAAAAAAGCAGCCTAGAGAATGGTGTATTATGAATTTCTGAAATATTTTGAGCATGACTGCAGAATCACACACCTAGTCAAAGATTGTAAGGTAAACCAGGAAATGAAAAGAAAATAGTTCAGGGTTAACCTCAGTAACATGGGTGTGACAGGCTATATGCGGTGTATGTGTCTATGTCATCTTTGTCATGTTATCACAAATGAGTCAAAGTACATTGGGGTCAAAAGTTAATACCACATTGTTTGGTTTCATTTTGATATGACATTAACCTGATCTTAAACTTTTGTTGTTGTTTGTTTGTTTTTCTCCTTAAGTACATTTGTGAGCGTCATTTCCAGAAGATTTCTGATCGGTCTCTGTTCACCGGACTGCGTTCGATCACCCACTTTGGCCGGCCTAATCTTGAAACCTTCCTTGACTCTCTTCAGAATGAACATCCTGGTGTAAGTCTACATTTTAAGGGTTTAACTTTTTAAGGGTCAGTAGTGGAATGTAGTAGTAGTAGTAGTAAAACCAAAGTTTAAAATTTGGTTTTGTCCCTGTGAACGAGGGTGGCCGGATTCACCTCACACTCGCAGCAACCGCCCTTACTCCCTCCTTCCACTTCACCCAATTCAATGCATCCTCCACCCTCAAACCAACCCTCCTACTCTCCTCCACTTGCTTCTTCCAAGTCTTCTTTGGATGTCCTCTCCTCCTCAAACCTCCCACCTCAAACTCAAAAGCCCTTCTTAAAACATGCCCGTCATCCTTCCTCAGCAGTGCCCGTACCAACGTACACTATTCGCCTTCGCAAAAAAGGTCCATCGCTTCTTCCAAACCCAACACCTGCACCAAGTTCCCAGTCCTCATCCTATCCATCAACTTCACACCACACATCGCTCCAGTGGTGGATTTAAGGAAAAGGGCCCTGTCAGCAGCTTAAGGTGGGGCCCCTTAGCGATCGCAAAGCGTCGCAATGCCGCTCTTTATTATGCGACTATATGGGTTTCTGAGGGCCCTGAGAGCAATATTTTAGGGGGGGCCCTGGCAGCAGCTGCTGACACTGCTGACTCTTTAATCCGCCACTGCATCGCTCTTATCATTGCTCTCTCTCTCCTCCTCACAATCCCCATCTCATTTTCGCTCAGACACCACGTCTCCCTCCCATACAGCATCACTGATCTCACTCAGCTCTTATACACCATACCTTTCATCTTCAAAGGATATCTTTTCCCTTGCAACAACTCCCCACATTCCCTAATCTTCACCCACCCCATACCTCACTCTAGCTGCCACAGCCACCTCGCATCCCCCACCCCCACTAACCCTGGAATAATTGTCCATTTCAATTTTAGTACTCCTATCCCTTGTAATTATGAAGTGTCTTTAAGAGTATTCTTTTTGGGATAGTCAGGAATAAGTATTCAGGCCCTTTTTTGTGGAGTAAAACTTATTTAAGACAACATGAAATATAATAACTTGGTTGCTCTTAATTTTTTAATTTTTCACTATTCTTAATTGATATTTTTTTCAGAAGAAATGTTATCTTTGAAAGCTGAACATGTGCATTGGGGTGTTTTTAGAAAGATAAACGTGACTCTGAAATAAAAATGGTATTCTCAAAGGGAGTTCTGAATATAAAAACCAGTACATAAAAATTATGCATTTTCCCATTATTAATTGTGTAATAGGGAAAGGGTGGGATTTGTGGGTAGTTGTTTAAAAAATATGATATATGTGGACTGCCCCCTAGTGTGTTTCATAAGTTTCTTAATTTTTTTTTGTAATTCACCCATTCTAGGTTGAGAAGATCGGTGTGTTTAGTTGCGGCCCACCAGGCATGACAAGCAACGTTGAGAAAGCCTGTGTTGAACTCAACAAGAATCCAGTGGGTGCAGCCTTTCTTCACCACTTTGAGAATTTTTAAGAAGTATAGTTATTTATTTTTCTTTTATACCTATGTAGGTATTAAAGAGACATGAGGACATTTTCAGAAAGAAGCGCCCCCAATTTGTTTCCAACCCGGGTTTTTGCATATTTAGAATGCTTAACAATGTATTAGATCACACCTGAAGTGAATAAACCAAATACGCCGTCTTTATGTGATCAGATAATGATTTATATTTTCTGTCGTGCACGAAAGAAATTCAAAGCATGGTTTTCTATAGGGACGACTATGATAGCAGCCAAGTTCAAAACAAGGTTTGTGGTTTTCTTTTGTACTTGTTTGTCCAATAAACCTTTGAAACGTTCTTGGTAGGTGGTCTACAACCGATCCAGTACAATTGAGAGAAATTTGTATCCTAAAAAAAATCTCCTCCTGTCACTTTAAGCTTACTTTTGGGCTGTAAATAAGAGTCTTCTTTTTTATTTGTTGGTGGTTGAATAAAATATCCATCCAATCATATCTTGACAAAGTGACATGTATGAGGGATTAATTCTGACAAAATATGACAAACTAACAAAGACTAAACCTTTAACAAAGTTATAAATTTTATTTTAAAAAAAGTCGTAAAATGTAATACAGAACTCATTAGAGTTGGCTCTTTCCTGTACCGCTATGTTAAATCCTACAAGGGAATAATTACATTTTACCCTTCACTCTGCATCATGTGCTTATTCTGTTAACAGAATAAAGCATATCGTCGGCTTCATCACATACTGATCTATCTCACAAAATATGTATTTTGAGAAAATCGCCATTGAAAATCTTCCCTTCGTAATATGCTCGAAATATATCGATTGCGTTATTTATTACCAGGCAAAAGGAAATATCATCAAGGAAACACTTCAGAGTTTTTAATTCAGTGAAAAATAAATGCTGGTTATCTAGCCAACACTGTTTAATATGACTGTAAACTTATAGATCAGTATGTGACGAAGATTTTATTTTGTTTTTCCAAACG
Organism: Ophioderma brevispina; assembly: GCA_023653785.1. Taxonomy (NCBI): domain Eukaryota; kingdom Metazoa; phylum Echinodermata; class Ophiuroidea; order Amphilepidida; family Ophiodermatidae; genus Ophioderma; species Ophioderma brevispina. The sequence continues at coordinate 61,469 of JAMKCH010017087.1, forward strand.
ATGTCTGAGATAGAACACAGACCAGTATGTGACGTATTCATACCTTATTATAAAAAAAGGCGCAATTGTCGTATCAGTGCATCACTGTGATCTAAGTCAGATAGCGATGTATGTGACGCAGATTGATAATAGTATGGTATGTGATGCAAATTATTATCCTATCAATTTCGATTTCTTGATAGAACACAGATAGCTCGGATGTAACAGTTCATCGCTGTGTTAAAGTACGCATGAATTATTTTTAGTGAATCACATAGTGATCTATGTCAGATACGCTGTAGGTGAAAAATAAATTTGAATTAAATGCACATGAGATAAAATTTGCAAATTAATATCTCATTAATTAGGTAGAGTCCAAGTCTGAAACTCTGTAATTATGAAGAGTTCAACGTCATATTAAAATACCAAATTTCTCAAAACTGTCAAAAATACTGAGACATAAAACAGTATGTGATGCAGCCGATGCTATGATAGAGAGTGGTTTAAAGGTTTAATTTAATAATTCCCTTTCAAGAGAGTGAGTTTTCCTGGAGGTAGTAGGGAGGGTACTCTTATTCCCAATGGGTGGGACCTAATGTGGTTCCATCAGGTTCACCAAACTGCGTGCAAAGTTGATAGTTGTCTTTCTACCATGACTTGAAGAAGAAAACCATTGTAAGTATTTAAAGCAATAACAGCAATTTTTTTAAAGAGTGCCCCCAATTTTCAAATTTTGATATTTTGCACATTTATAGTGGTTAGGAAACTATACCTGATTTATCATAAAATAAGCAATTTTAAATAGAATTGGGATCCCAGATTGTACTTGATGGCCAAGAGCTGGAAATGCTAATAGTCATGCAGAATGTTGCAAGATATCAAACCTTATTGTGCATTTTGGGTGAAAAAAGTACCAAAATTTGGCACAGATGTAGCACTTGATAAGCTAAATAAATCTGGTCTAGGGGCCAAATAATTTCCTTCCAGATGGCCCCCAAAATTCAAATGCCGACAACATGTAAAATGTTCATGTTTGTTACGAGCTTTCTATGTTTATTTATGTTCAATACTCAATGTGATTGTGTTCGTGCCATTTTAGAACCAGAAATACCTGAGGTGACATCCATGGTATTCCAGTGTGTGATTAGCAAAATGATCAAAAATGGCAGGTAAAATCCAAATGCGGCCAATGTGAGCATCTCATTTATTATCAAAGAAAAAATGTTTTTATTGATCTTGTTATGATTCCCTAAGGTTCTTATGAACAATGTGCATTAAAGATATTTTTTGTTTTTTTTTTTTTTTTTTTTTTTTTTTGAATGCCCATTACCCTTAAGAATACAACCAAGTAAGCTTGAATCCAAAATGGCGGACAAAAAAAAATGGTGGCTATGGTTCACTTAAGCTTCTCCTTTGATTATCAAGAATGAAAATGTTTTCTAATCTTGATAGAACTCCCTCAAGGAAGGAATTCACATCAACTTAAGAGGAAACCAATCAAGATATGTGGTAAATTGTTCTTTCCATTATCAGTGGCCAAAATGGCTGTCAAACCTCGAATGGCCATACTTTTTAAAAATATCACTTAGTGCCGGTGAGATTCATCCGTGCTACTTGAATGTGTTGTTTTTTTCATTAAAAATAACATACCCTATTTGATTGGTATTGTGGCTCTGGGTTATACACAGCCTGTAAAAGTAACATCCAAGGTGGGAGATTTGGATTCATATGCTCCACAATAGCCAAAAAATCACAGGGCACAGGACACATGTTACACAATGAAAAGCTGGATTTCCCGTGCTCTAAAGCCTAGGATTTGTTTAATAATGATTGCAGGGGCAACGATACTCCTATTACGTGGCACTTCTACGGCAAATTCAAAATGATGCCAAATTGCCACCACACAAAAGATGAGTTGACTCTGGTGAAGTACTTTGGTAGCCTTAATGCGTAGCAAAGGTCTTACTAAATACTTCCCTGCAAATTCTTGTCATCGGGGAGCACATTGACATTTGGAAGTACTCTATGTGTGAAAACAGAAGAAGCAATGTTTGAGAAGCAACCTCAAATATCTGCGAACAATATCAAACTCCTCACATTTGCTGGGCTCTGCAAAGTTATATCATTTCTACAAACCTCCAATCAGTAGATTTCAAGCACCCTCAATTAAATTTCGGGAATTCCACTAAACCTCATTTATTAATTGGCGATTTCAACAGCCACGTACCCAATGGGGTTACAATGAAGCCAATAAAGACGGACAAGCTGTGGGAGAATGGCGTTAGACACGCAAACATCTACATCACCTCCGACCCTAAACTGCCGCTATTATTTGATAGTGCCCATGGAAGAGAGGTTAAACTCCTGATCTATAACGACTATTGTGGAAAAAACATCTCTAACCTGTGTAGCAAGATTGTTCTGAATCCTGTTCCACGAACTCTAAGTCAATGCTGCCAGTAGTATAAGACCAAACAAAGTGCCTTTAAGCGGCACTTTAACTACAGAAGTGAAGAAGTTTGACTCGAAAACTCCCGGAATTATGACAAATGCCCAACTAGTGACTAAGACTGCCCGGAGATTCCTACCAAGAGGCTGTGGACGGAATACATACCCGGCAGTTCAAGGAATGTGCAAAGGATACAAGGGTATTACACCATGTTTGAAGCCGATCCGTTCTGGTTAAAAAAGAACTGCTAAAGGTGAGGAAGGTCAGGGAAAGATCAAAACCAGGCACACCCATAATTGAATCCCAATCGATTTTTGCATGGTTGTAAAGCTTTTATATACAAAAGCCCTCACCAAAATGATTAAGAACCAAATCAGCTTCCTTATGGGTAAAAAGAACGATTTGATAATTTAGCGTCGCGGCGAGTTAAATAGAAGCGACGAAAATGGCGTTTAACACAACAACATGCACGCAGTTATGCATGTTCCCACGCTATGCACACTTGTTTGGTCTATAACCTTGTGGTGTAATATCAGTGAGTACGAGTCAAAAATATTCATGTATACAAATTGTGAGTAAAGTTATGGAAAACTTAAAGTATAGCCTACAAATTACCAAATTACCTGGATGTTGGTAGTTTTATGTGTAAAATAATCTTGTTCTTCAATGTGGCCTAGACTATCATTGAGAGCCCATGAAGAAAATTTCATATTTTGTGAAATATGTGACAGTGCCGCTTTAAATCCTTTCCATGCACGCTTATCACATCTGTACGACAACTTATACATCCTAGGCATGAATTGCTCCACCAAACATATGTTGTAGGTAGCGAGCATGCAAGAGTGTAGCTGCCAAAGTATCTAATGTTGAAACACCCTATGGATGGACAGAGTCTGACCCGCTGCTAACCGGCCTTAAATCCAGAGAGATATTTCTAAGCAAAGTCCAACCATTTGAAACCCCAGTCTAAAAGGAGTTTAGAGAATCGCCTTGTGGAAAGAAACACTTGCTATCAACCCAAGTAACATCGATTGGTATGGAACCTCGATGACATCACCCACCTGGAGCTGTCTCCTCATGGGCTGAATGGCGGATATCTCAAAAGATTCAGAAACCAAATCGGATAATCCAAGGTTGCATGCAGAAGTGGGCTACATGGAAAGCAGATCGGACAATACCTGTAATAATTGTAGGACATCACCACAGACAATGGAAACATCTCTTGGTCTGCCAATGTTGGAGCAAACATTGACAAACAAGGACATTGCAGAATTCAGTGAAAGCAGCCAGACATGCACCCACCAAAAACATCTTCTAAGTTACATTACAGCCCACCCCCTTAAGCAGTTTTTGATTGGGCTATGTAGCTTTTGTGCTCTGCAAGGTTGTCCATACCAGGACTGGACGCTGACAATTTTCCGACCCAGTAGCTGGTTGGTAGCTTCTGGAGCTCGCCGGCAATGCTTGTCCCCAGCAAGTAATGCCAAGGTCAACAAATCTTTAATGTTGGCATTAGTTCTCTCAGGGTATCTTCTTAAAGCGGCACTGCATATTTTCACAAAAATATGAAATTTATTCAATTTACTCTCAAATGATAGTCTAGGCCAAAGAACAGAGATATATTTTACCACAAATAAACAAAACATACCCAAAACCGATAGGGACATTGATATGAGGATAAGATATCCAGGTAATTAGTAGGCTACGTTGTAATGTTCCAGAACTTGAATAACAAATGTGTATAGTACACGAATATGTGGAAGCGTTCACGAATTTAACAACCAAAAAGGGGATGACCGTCAAACAGTGTGCATAGTGTGGGAAAAACATGCATACGCGTGCGTGTTCTTGTGTTAAACGCCATTTTTGTCGTCTGCCGAATTAACCGTCGCCGGCGACGCCCAAATTACAAAATCGTTAGGTTTACCCATAAGTGTTCTGATTTGGTCTTAATCATTGGGTGAGGGCTTTTGTATATAAAGCTTACAACCATGCAAAAAATATCGATTTTGAAAAATCTTGAGGGCGCACTATTTTTCAAATGTGCCAGTGCTCTTAGAGGATGTTCTTCCAAGCTAGCTAGAGTCTTAAACTATGAAGGGATGCCATGCATAAAATGGAGGTTCTACGTTCTCAGAAATAACAAATGAAGAATGAATGTGTAAATGAATGACTGAAACAATCAAAAAATACTACCGTAATTGTAACAGTAATGCGTACATGACCAATCAATTTTCTGGTATTATGTCCATTGTAAACATGAATTAATAACTCCGTATTAAATACTAACAAAGTGACATTAGCAGCACTTTGACTATGATAAATTATTAGAAATTACACATTGGCAGCACAGGCAGCAGCAATAAAAGATTACCTGGTAGAATGGCCATATGACCTGTGAGGTATAACTTGACAAAGAAATCAGCAGTACATTTAAGGCATGTTATTAAATTTATTAGTGGCCCAGCCATTTTGAACATGCAGTCATATGTTTATGTGATACACACAGGACCAAAACTGTAACTGTTTAACCATACCAAGACCCATATGTTTAAGAAGTTTATTAAATCTAATACCATGAACATAAAAATCAATACTGCCTTTAACATATCAGGGTTACAGTAGCTGCCATTTTTAATTTGCAGACCATTTTTGAATATGGCAGCCATTGTTATATCATGTACATGGCAATTACAACAATAAATGTAGGTTTGGATATGAGGGCCCCAAAGATTAGAAAAATCAAAATTAAACCCATGGTTGGACTGTCCCAAACTATCAAAATACACGCAGCTTTTTCCTATGAGCGGCCAGCCATCTTGAATTTAGGCCCCAATATTATGTGGTGGCCGCCATTTTGAATTAATTTAAACTATGATTTTGGTGACATAACAGAACTATTGATTTAAAAATAAACCAAGTCTTATGTGACCTATATATAAAGTTTACACCCACATATTTGCAATAATAAATGATTTTTATAGGGTGGCGGCCATTTTGAAAATGGCGCATATTGGAAGGAAATTAATTTGGCTCCTAGACCAGATTTGTTTAGCATATCAATAGCTACCTCCGTGCCAAATTTGGTACTTTTCAAAAATACACTGCAAATATGACTTAAACATTCTGAATGACTATAAGTTATGTCCAGCATGATTGAAATGTGCCACCTATGAAAATGACCTCTAACTTGACTTCCGGAACCAATAAAACTAATGCATGAGCGTAGATGTAAATAGCACATTTCAGCGCTTTCATATTGAAGCTGTTGAATATTATCGGAGATCTCGATATTAATTTTATAACTAAAAAACTCTTCGTTTGCGACATATAAACATTTCGAGCTAACCATTCACAGGTATAGTTTACAAGCCAGTGACAAGACAAAGTGGAAAAACCAGCTAAAAAAAAATTGGAAAGTGGGGGCGCTCTTCAAAGAAAGTGCTATTATAGCTTTAACAGTGCAATCAAATCAAGACTTGAGGGCCGCATTTCTTCACCCCATCAGAGGAGCTTTCATACCAAATCCCATGATGCAATGTTGTTTGGAACCACACCTTAAATGTGACTCCACATAGTCTTATTTGATGACTTTTATTCTTTGGAAGCCACAGAAAACACCACTTCACTGCTGACATAGTATATGGGATGGTTGAAATCAGCAGTGTGAGTTTTACTAATCTGTTGCATTGCATTGGACTACATATGTTTTTTAGGTTTAATAAACTCTGTATCATGTTTTGAATTGATATGAAAATGACCTTGAAACCCAAAAAATTCGACACTTGACCATGCGCAGTGACTTGGTGGGAAAGGACCTATATCTTTCAAATCGGTAAATACTTGTAGCTTGATTTATTTAAATATCTTCAGTGTAAATTTTCCTGCCTGGTCAAAAATTTTAATTCATCAAATTAATTACTCAGAAAGAAATGAGGATATAAGTTCCTTAAGAAATCGGGATATAATAGCCCTTCCAATTTTTAAAATGCTATGTTTATATGCAAACTGTGTCATGGGTGTAATATTTTCTATTAAACTGAGTGCTGCGTGCATTTTCTTATACCACCTTGGTAGTGTTTTTAAGTAACTTACTTGAGTCTCCATGGTCTTCAAATATGTGTAAACTTTAAGGGTGCAGAATATGCCACCCAAAATGTCTTGGAATGTGGAGTGTAGTATGTACCCTAAAGCAAATTAATAACACATATCTGCCTTTTGGTAGATATTACTGTGGATAGTGATTTTTGGCATTGAAAATAATTAATGAGAAATCACCAAAGGAAGAGAGAATTGCATTGTTCATCATTATTTCACTGGTTGATATAAAATATACACAATACCATTGGTTAAACATTAGCATTTCAACTTCGCATCAAGGGCAGGCTTTTAAATCCACAATTAAATTAAGATATCCCTAAATCATTGAATAGTCAGGAGTAACTGCTATAACTTGAATCCATTAAGGGGTTGCACTGGATTGGTTGTGGATACCCAATTTAAAGAAAAACTAAGTAGTAGCACTGATGTGAAACACATTCCCAATGAGGCAGGGACTTCAGTGCTTCCTATGTGTTTTGCGGGAACATTTATGAAAACATTTATTTTGAAGCAGTTAGAAAAAGTTGGACATTTTTGTGACATTAATCTATTTTGAGAATGAGAAATGGGAAGCATTATGTAGAGAATAAAGTATGATTGGGAACGGTACTCTCTTACGACGAATATGAAACAGAGGCGATACCATTATTTTAGTGGAAGAACGGGGGCCGACAACAAGGCCGAGTTCTATGCAAAATAATGGTTGTCGCCAGTTTCAATTAATCATAAAAATCATACCGTTATTCTATTCATAAAAGCTTTATTAATTAAGGTCATCTTTAAGCAATTTCGTGATCCTTTATGGCTTCTTAATACAACTTCAAGAAAAAAGACTACCACTACCCGTTGAACACAACGAGCATACGAAACAAGACGCAACGTTGACAGGCACGTGCGAACGTAGCAAAACTCAGTATGATGCAAGCGCTTCAATTTCCAATAAGGTCAATATGGCCGAGCGTACTACTGGGAGTCAATTGTCGAATTGAATCCAGGCATCAGCCATTGAAAATTGCTTACATTTTCATAGCGTCTAAGAATATATAAAAATACTAATTGTTTATGAGTGCAAGTGTAAGTTATTTTCATGAGTTGAAGATGAAATGTTCCATTAAAAACTATTCGCCAAGTTGAATGGAAACTTTCATATACAATAATGAAAGACATCATATGAATGGAAACAAAAGAGTGTTTCTGCATAGTCGATTCAAACCCCATCGTGTCACAAGAGGAAGTTTTGGACAGCGTCGAGTAGTTGGGAGAGGAGGCAAGACAAAAGAAAACGTGCGTGATTCACATGTTTCGACATAAGCTAAAATAATTGGCCTTATGTTGATTCATTTCACATGGAGGGGCATGCAAAGACCTTTGTGTTCCTTGTATCCAAAACCGGGCGCTCAAGTCTGGAAAGTAAAAAATTTCACTGTTACATGAATAACACTGAAGTAATACGATTATCAAAATGTTTGTTAGCTCAAAATGCGCTATGTGACTGAATGCTTTCATAGAATTGATTTCTCGGTTTCGGATTTCCATGTTTCATGGATTAGCATGGAATTTTATTTCCACCCACTGAACATGCCCTCATTCAATGACATACCTTCGGAAAAGTACTAGAGGTGACACGAGTGGTTGATCTGTACTATAGTATACGAGGTCGCCGGAGCGATATCCGACCAAGCGCACATTTTTTTTCATTTTCACGTACGTTGCGTGGCCCATCTCCAGTGGAAAGATCACTAAAATAAACAACTGCTCTTGTCAGGAGATGAGCTGGAATATTTATTGTACATAACAATGTGTGGACAGAAATATGGGCATATCATTGGATCAAGTTGGACCTCTGATAGCTTTGGAATATCTGTAGAATAGAACACAATGAAATAGTCAAATAATTTGATCCTTGAGAAATGAAAGTATTCATTAACGGTTATAAAGCTGACTCAGAGATTACTGAGGATACGGCCTCAGTTTCTGACAAATCGTGTTTTGTACAAAACATAGTGCTTGTCCACATATAATAACTGTGTGAAATGCACAAGTCAAATTCCCTGTCCTTCATATGGAAAGTAAGTTGGGTTTTCAAATTACAGATCCAGAATTTTTGTTATACACAGTATCCTATGGGACAAGTATATAGTATACATATTAAAAAGAACGAAATCAAACGAAAGTCGGATAATCTCCAAAATTTGGAATTGGGTTTTGGGTATGGCATCTTTATTTCAGAGTCACTCATCTCATTAGGCACGCAAAAATAATATTTTCAACATCTCTGAGTCAGCCTGAAGTTTGTGGGAATAAAATGTGCATATTGTGCCTTTATTATATATAGTTTGGAATAATTGTATGTGTATAGTGTCATGCTTGTATACATAATTTTTGACATTTTCGGCAAGTTTTTCCTAGGTAACTAGCATGAAGTGACTAAGTCACTGAGGAGGTCCCAATGTGTATTTCATTGAAAGGCTTAATAAACAGATAATACATATGCATCAGGATTTTGTAATTTGATGGTGTTGTGGTTGTTCAGAGTGTCGTCTGATTCAACTGATTTTTATATATTGGATGTGGTGTGTAAAAAGCACTTATAAAGTAAGCATGCTTGTCATGATGTTTGAATGCACCTGCGAAATGCTTTTGTTTGTTCAAAAGGGTTAACACATAGTAAAAGTAAAAAAAGAGAAATTGACAAAATCAAAAATCGCTCTCTTTGTTAAGTGGTACGATGAATCACGTAGCTTTATTGTTAAAGGTGGAATCGAGATTTTGGGGCCTCCCTACATAGTGTCATGAGTGATTTCCATTATAGATAAGACCCCAATAGATTTCTGCCTTGTATTTGGCTACACAAATGCTTGAACCTTGAAAGTGAAAAGGAGATTTTATTGTAATTTCATATAAAAACAGGATGACTTTAGAGGTCCTATAGTTAATTAGAAATTTCACCAATTTTTGTCAAAAAAATTCTAGCTTAATTAATCCTTTCACATAGGATATTTTTGATAAAGCTTTACATTATTGCAATAATAAGAATTTTAAAAAATTTTTAGGGAAACCTGTTATGTGAATGGAAAAATCTCTGTGCACCTTTAAGGGAGAGGTTAATTATTTAGGCTGTGATGTGGGGGTGGGAGGTTTGGGGTGACCTGAACATTTTGTGATGGTGGGAACTGAACATTTTCATCAAGGAGAGATGGGGAACATGAACATTGTCATCAAGGAGAGATGGGGACCTGAAATTTTCATCAAGGAGCGATGGGGAACTGAACATTTTCATCAAGGAGAGTGGGGAACCTTGAACATGTTCATGAAGGAGAGATGGGGAACCTGAACATTTCATAAGGAGAGATTGGGGAACCTGAGCATTTTTCATCAAGAGATGGGGAACCTGAACATTTTTATCACGGAAGATGGGAACTTTTTTTTTTTTTTTTTTTTTTTTTCAGAAAAACTGAACATTTTCATCAATGAGGATGGGGAACCTGAACATTTTCATCAAGGAGCGATGGGGAACCTTAACATTTCATCAAGGAGGATGGGGAACTGAGCATTTTCCGCAAGGAGAGATGGGGAACCTGAACAGTTTCATCAAGGAGAGATGGGGAACCTGAACATTTTTATCAGAGAGAGATGGGACGCTGACAATTTTCATCAAGGAGAGATGGGGAACCTGAACATTTTTATCAAGAGATATGGGGAACCTGAACATTTTTATCAGAGAGATGGGGACCTGACCCTTTTCATCAAGGAGAGATGGGGACCTGAACATTTTCATCAAGATATATGGGAACCTAACATTTTCATCAAGTAGATGGGAACCTGAACATTTTCATCAGCAAGATGGGAACCTGAACCTTTGAAAAAATCCACTATAAAACAAGGGGAATGGGCATTTTTCTTTAAAATAGAAGTGATGGACAACACCAAAATTCTCTGGATGCAGTCGCTTCCCCTGCCCCCGCTTCATATTACCCAACTGTTTTGTTTTTTATATTCCTTCCCACACATCACATTTGACATTCAGCTGTACTGCTTTAAATTGTGTTTTTGTGTAAGAGAGATTTGTTGTGCATGTAGCAGTTGTGGTTGTTACTTTATTAAAATTAGTGTAAAGCCTATGACCTGTTTTTTAAGCCTACACACTGAGAGTCGGCAGAACATTTTGTTTTGTCCATATTGTTTATGTGGAGATAGAGTGTCATATAATACAAGGGTGTTTCCCAGACCGTTTGGTAGGCAGTCAGGCAAAATCCTGAGATCCCATAATTGCAAACAAGTGTCGCCTAAAACACCCTCAGGAGCTATAGTCCTGATCTGATTTTCTTCTTCCTACACTGCAGCAGAATATATATTTATTAGATACATTTAGTAAGTGCAAATGTTCTGTTATTGCAGATAAAAGCTTCAAAAGTGCGGGTATAATTAATTTCAAATAATTTAAATGTTATGATCCTCTTTGATTTTTACATAAAAATGGCAACATTTTTTTTTCCTAATTCCCAATGTTTGATGGAATCGTAATATTTGTAACAGGTACAGGCAATGTTACAAGGGTCTACGTAGTCGTAAGGGGTCACCAAACTGACCTCAAATTGTATACAAGCTTCACCTAAAGAATTAAAAATGCATTTCCGCTTCAGTATGACCAGAGTCATAAATTTGACCCATTTTCAACAATTGATCGTGGATAATTTTTTTGCCCAGGATGACTGAAACTTATCATGTCTGTAGCCATGTACTCCTATACAAACCTATACTGTGCTAATCAATTATCATGAGACAAATACTCTCGTTGCATTTAAACACAATTTGACTTGTAATTGTTACCCCTTATTTTACAAAGTTCCCCATAATTTCCAAGGTTGGACCAAAAAATCTCATTCACGCACCCTTCAAAACTAATAGAACACATGCAATCTCCCAAACTTCTTGCATTGAAATTCTCATTCATACCCTGCTATTGATTTTTCCTGAAAAAAGATAACCTCTTACCATGAATAGAATCGCCAAAAACAAATAACAAAATCACATTATAGCAGATATTTGTATTCACCTATGGAGTATATAAGGGTTTGATTGATAAAAATGGAAGATGCCTGACAAGTGCTGCAAAAGGTTCCGGGGTGGGGGGTGGGTGGGGGGGGTCGAGACAAAGATTCCACAGGGTTCCAATTTTAAATTGATCCAATCATGTTGAAAAGGATACCACATTATTTGTCTAACCTTAAAGACTTCGAAAAGGTATAGTTTGTATTATCTACGGCTAAAGTTTTGGAATTATAGGCTAAAAACACAAATCATAAAGGTCGATTTTTTGAAATTAGTACGGGTAAATTTGAAATCAAGTCAAATTGTTGTTTAAATGTACACCAATGTATTGTCACGTTATAAGGATTAAAAAATGTAAGTTTTTGTCTAGGTTCCAACCTTTAATTCCAGAGCTACATCCCTGATAAGGATTAAGTCAGCTTGGGGCATATCTCTCATCAATTAGATCTTGTTGAAACTGGTGTAAAATTATTGCTCCTGTTCATATTGAAGCAGAAAATGCCATTTAAATTCTTTGGGTGTCAGCTCGTATACATTTTTGAGTCAAGTTTTTGGTGACCCTATAGACCATGTAGACCCTCCTTACACTTTTTGTGCCCATATAATTACGCAACCAAATGCCGAACATTGCAAACCATTAATTTGACACATTTTCAACAAATCGGAACACGGGTAAGTTTTCCCCAGGAGAACCTTGAACCTACTAGGGCTGTGCTGTTTAACTAAAGGCCGACCTATAGACAAACTATACCTTTTTAAACCTTATAACGAGACTACAATATGGGCTGATTTTCAAATTTTACTTGTATTGAACCCCCATTACCAATTCCCCCCACATTTCGCATAAGAGTGAACGGTAGAAAAACATCTTTTCAAATCTTCTCAAACTTCGAGAGTAGAATTGCCATTTATAACCATGCTATTAAAGGGCATTTCATCCTAGCACCCTTGTTGGTGCAAAAGATGCCTCATAAAAGAGCTTATTCCGCAAATTTTCAGTTGATTCTGATGATCGCTTTTGCAAGTATGTGGACTGTAATCATTCAATTTTTATCTTCAATTTTCCAGACCTGAAACTGGGCTCTTATTCCAATTTTAACATCATTAATGCACTAAATCGTAATGTTTCGATTAGAATTAGATTTTGCAGTAAAAAGTGTAAAAAAGTAGTATACTTACAACCGTAAAAAAACACACAGTAACAACACAAAAAAAGAAAAGCATAATAATACAACTTTCAAGTTTTCACTTTATATTTTTACAACAAACGGTACATTTTACAGTTACGCAGGACTGGGGGACAGGCTATTAATCAAAATAGTCAGGGCTTTTCATCCCCTGTTTTAATCACACATCCCCAAGCTCTGAAATAACTCGACACGTTTTTCAAAGGTTTTGATTTAATTCTATGTTACAGCATACTGTTTTTTTATACAGTATTTTGTTAGCATAATTGCTGACCAGTACAATTTTACTTTTTTATCGTAAAAGAGATATCATGACGTGCCAAAAGTAAAGCCGAAATATAAGGAGTATACAGCGTGTCGATAATTCCTGCAAAAAAGTAACTAACACGATCAATATTTTATGATATACGAAGACATAACCATAACTTTTTTCCGGGGGGGGGGGGTGATACCCCTGTTGGGATTTCCCTATAGAGCACTTGACATTCAGATAAGACTTAACCAGTACCTTGCACAGCCCTGATTTATCCTGACAAACATGCCCGATACCGCTAATTGATAACGTCAATTGCCTTGATTGTATTTGTATGACCCCCGACATACTTGTTGACAATGTACGGGAAATGTTTATCGACATCCTTTACAGTTCAAGAATTGGGAAACACCCTAAGGGTGTTACCGGTGTCATGAACTGAATAAGGTGAATACCACATTGTGCCGGCCGGGCAAATGCAATTTCTGTGGTTTCTAATCCTGCGGTGTCATAACTGTCCATGAAATAACAGTGTCCGTGGTGACTGCTTGTCCTACCGAGCTAACTTAGTATCTTTGTGTGAATTCCAGTTCTTTGTATTGCTTTATTCCGTCATTACTTGTGTTCTAATTTTGCTACTTGTGTGTCTAAAGAAAAGTCACACAAGTATACTACGTTAACCACTAACCTCTACACATGGAGAGCGGGAATCTGAGTTCGCCGATTGAAACAACAGGAGTTGCTTTTTGCCCTTCGCTATGTGGCGGTAAACAATGCATACACCTGCTGTGCCCCATATCCACACAGATGTTCTTGATTGTATACAAACTTCGTTTGCTTGGACCAATAATTGAAGCATATTAAGAAGGCCAAAATGCAAACTGTTGTTTCACTCGGCTACTCAGACCCGCTATCCATGTGTAGAGGTTAGTGGTTAACGTATGTTATACTTGGTGTTATTTTCTTTAGACACACTAAGTCACAAAATTAGACACACACAGTCATGACTGTCTAAAGCAATCAAGAAATGGATCACACAATATCCCTCATCACGATATAAGACACTCATCACACGGACCTGTAATTTCAGACAGTTCTGACACCGCCGATTGACACCACAGGAAGTTGCATTTTCCCTGCACAATGTGCTTCACCTTATATACATATTAGTATAACAGAGCAATAATTTACACCAGTTTTCAACAAAATCTGAGCATTGGATATGTTTTGCCCCAGGATGACCTTGAACATTATCAAGGCTAAGCCTTGTAATTGAAGGTCCGAACCTCTAGAGTCTAGACCAAACAATGCCTTTTTTTTGTTTTTTGTTTTTGTGGTGTTGTTGTTTTTGTGTTTTTGGTTTTTTAATCTTAAAGCGCACTGGCACATTTGAAAAATAGTGCTCTAAGAATTTTTCAAAATGATATTTTTTTATGTTGTAAAGCTTTATAGACAAAAGCCCTCACCCGGTAAATGATTAAGACCAATCATCTTCCTTATTGGTAAACAGACCGATTTTATAATTTTAACGTGCGTTTAACACGAAGAACACGCACTCCGTAGGCATGTTTCCCACGCTATGCACCCTGTTTTTTATCGTCTATAACCTTTGTGGTTTTAATATAGTGAGTACTAGTCCAAAAATTCATGTTAATATAACACCATAATTGTTGATTAAAGTTATGGAAAACTTAAAAGTTGGGCCTACAAATTACCTGGATTCTTTACCTCATATCAATGTCCCTATCTGTCTTTGGTATGTTATTTTATGTTAAAATATACCTCTGTTCTTCCAAGGCCTAGACTATCATTTGAGAGCAAATTGAAGAAGTTCCATATTTTTTTAAAATAATGCCAATGCCGCTATTAATAAGACAAATACATTGGTGTACATTACAACACCAATTGACTGTTTAAATTTACCCATTCTAATTAGAATCTCATTTATAAAAAACATTATTTAACGTTAGCGTGTCCCGTTGCATCCCATCCATCCATTCCACCTACACCCCTCTCGTCAGATCCGGCATTCCGTATAGTGTCGTTTACATTTTTAAATGCATACAGTGCACCTTTTGTTTAACACGCAACCAGTTCTGTTTCTTTTCCAATTTTATGTACGTTGTACCTTTAGTTTTAACAGGATATTAAATTAACGGATTGATGATGACATTTGAGAATATATACTGTTGAGTGATCGGGGGGGGTGATGTACTGTTAACAGATAATATGGTATACACAATCCTTGTTTGTCAAGTCACCTTGAGGAAATCATTTGAAGGGGGATGGTCCCGATTTCAGTATATGAAGTTTTCTTCTTGATATATACCTTCAACCAAAAACCCCATCTTTAACGTTTCGCCACCGATATTTCAATCGTTTTGATGTTGGACGCTAGAAACGTGATTTTGTGAGCCCCCATAGAGTACTGTGTACAACTAATTTGGTCGACCAAAATGGATCACACTTTCGCTCATAACTCCCAAACCACAACATCATTGCCCTAAGGATTTCACAGATAAATGAGGAAAAAATCTATCTTTCTTACTGATACCAAAATTTCGACCACTTCGTAAAATCTGGGCTTCTGGGGACGAGGCTATTAGCGATCGGGGCCATTGTCACTTTAACGTAAGCGGAGTGGAGTATATTTTACTATAAATGCTTAACTTTTCTTTATTTTGGAACTACGAATTTACTGAACGACCTATGAAAGGTTATCACCTTTTGAAATCACATCCAGCATTTTTTAAAGAAGTGTGGTCGTGTGTTTCTGAGCATGTTACCGTGTTTTGCGAGAGTAATGGCGTTTTGAACTTTACGCCCGGAACGTGGCGTCGAGAACGTTTGGCTTGAAATTATTAGTTACAAAGGGCCAATTACTTAGCGAATTTAGTTGTCTGGATTTTAGATCAACTGAAAAGAGGTTGCTTTAAAAATGTATCGTCCAGTTTATAGTTAAAAAAACAAGGGTTTTCAGCCAGCATACTAAGAACTGTAGCAATACCAAAATTCGTTGAATTGGCGACTTTGAAAGACTTTATAGCACCTCGCTGGGCGCACCTTGCCAACTTATTGAAAATGTACTGTACTTTGTGAATAAACATTGTATTTAAGGTCTAATAAACAGTTGAAATAATGTAAAAAACGAGTTAATAATTCCAAATTGATTCACAAAAATATTTACCCCAAATACACACACATTGATTGGGATACTTTACCTATTTCCACCGCTAATCACTATCAAGGATTTAACCTGTACCATATAATGCATATTTGCTTAACATATGACAAACAATGCAAAATGCAATATTTTAAACGCTATCTGCATGGTGGCAGGTTAAATATAAGGCATATCACTCCGCCGCATAAATCACGTTTTTAAAGTGTCCAAACTAAAATTATGTTCATAATTTAACGCCCGGTCTGTACCCGCACAAGAAAATACACAGGGCCGGCTATGTTTTTCAAGAGTGAACGATAGCGTAAAGAAAAGGCAATATTTCAAATTCAGGCAAATTTTCGATATCAATAACTTCATTTTGTAAAAGAAAATTAAGACTCGCCGGGCGCCATGGCGTATGAAGGTTTTCGAGATCCTGGTTACCCCGCCATATACCCATCCTCAAGACTCCTGTTCGAGTAGATGTCACCTATGCAGGGATCATATTCGCCTTGTGCATACTCGGATTCTCTTTTCTTGTTGTGATTCCGGGCGTTCGGGGATTTAAGGAAGTCAGAAAATATTGATTTATCCATTCAATTAAACACTACCACTATCTGTTCAATGGCAAGAATGACTATAATACGTTCGCTGATATTAAAGTCTTCGTTTTTAACTTAAAGCGACATAATGGCATAAAATATGTCAAACATACTGAAAGGAACCCTTACTGAAATCACGTCCATCCACAAGTTGTGAAACAATTTGCTGTTTATATTCTAGTAACACAGGAAAAACAGAAAAGTTCCAGAGGGGAAGGTGGCAGTCGTGGCATTTCTGGAACAGAAAACCAAGGTGTTGACATCCCTGACAGAATTTACAGTGTATCGCATGTTTTTGTGTAACAATTCAAAAGACATTCATACGCAGGATTCAGGCATTGTACTTAGGCTTGTAAGTAAGAATATTGATCTGCAATGAAGATGCGAGCCCGGGATTGACACATATACAATAGCATGGTCTGTGACTGATGACAGCATGCTTTTCAAGTTTTTTTTTTTTTTTTTTTTTTTTTTTTTTTTTTTTTTAAAATTTAAAACATCCAAATTGTTTTCAAACTTGTGGAAGTGATTTCATACATGGTCCTTTTCATTATGTCCTGATATTTTTGTTATGCCATTATGTCGCTTTAATGCTACTGAATTACTCATCCCGGCTTCATGGTTTTACTGTTCAGATCATCAACTTCGCAATTATCCAACGGATATAGATATCACAAATGCCTTGTTAAACATTTTCCATTAATAAACGTTATAATAACAAGTCCATAAATACAAATTAATTAACATTACCACTAAACATGGGCCGCTTATTAGTTTATCCTCTTGTTTCATGAAAAAAGGACAATATCACTGGTTTAAATTTGTAGACCGGAGGCCGAATGTCGACCTCAAAACTTTTCCGAATATAGAACTTTAATTAGGCCTATGACCGGTTTGTTTAGCGTGTTCATGTAAAATGCAGTGTCAACCCTTTTTTGATTCGCAAAATAGTGTTTGCCTACCTTAAAAAAATTTTCGCTTTCGCCCCTACATATTCGCCCTAACTGAAGTGTTTGTGTTTTCTTTTCAGAGGGCGTTCGTTTGGAATTCGAATTTCTGAGTATGATGATCTTGTGCGTGTATACTGCGTGAGTATTGACCAACATTTGTACGATTAATTTGCATAATCCAAAGTTTATACCTGATCATCGCTTCATTACCAATGACACAAAAAACAAGATCTGTTGTTTGAATAGTTCGTAGTGGCCTGTTGTATATTTGACTTTATTCCTTCTTATCTCTTTCTTTGTATAATGTTAAGTGAATTGTATATTTCTATCATTTTTAGTACATGACGAACCTACAGAAAAACAACTTCAAATGATTGATAGGTTTTGTATTTTTACCGTGTATAAATAGAAGCTCCAACACACAACAAACTGACAAAGATATCGAACTCAAGACATTTCTCGACAATGGCTGGAATTCTAGACCGGAATTGAAATGGTTTAAAGTAGATATGGAACACCCAGTGAAGCTGTATTCAACATGGAAGTAATTTTTTAGAGGAAGGACCAACAACACACTAGTTCAAAACCCTATCACGTTTGCCCGCCTTTGTTATTAAATCCCCAATTACGGCCTAAGATAATGCGATAATCCCCTCTCATGGGAGGGCGACTGGCCTTCGCTGGAATTTTCTGTTGGAACATCCAATTATTATAAATTTGGTACACAGTATAGCTTAGAATTTATTAACTGGTTCTCTTTCCATTGGTTCTGTCAAAATAGGAGAAAACTAACGATGACGGTCACTTGACGTTATAAGGAATAAAGTTTAACAATACTGCATATAGGAAGCAACCATTGATATTTGCAATTACTGGGACCTCAAAAAATAAGATTGTAAACACTTAAACATTTTCCAGATGTCATAGACTTTATGATGTCATTATGACATGTTAGTGTGTTGGTACTCATTTGGTTCCAAAGGAAAGAGGAGGACCTTGCTATCTATTGCAACTAAAAATCAAATGTCTGTGTTTATTCTGTGTGTACATAGGCTGGTGTTGGTATTTCCCTCCTGAAAGGGGGGGGGGGGGGGGACAGTGGGTAAATTTCTTTTTGCCATTGGGGGATGGGTTGATGAACAAATATGGATGAAATGGGGTTTACTGAAAAGATCCATTATCGGCCACATAGTGCGCGCGAAGCGAGATAAAAAGTTTTACCCATTTAGAAGCTAAAATCATGAAATAGAATTGTAATTTGAACAAAATGCGCGCAAGCGCGCGGCGGAAATTAACCATTTTTTTTAAAATTATGGTAAAATATGAGGTTATTTTGGGTCCAAAACATGTGAAGGGTATCAACATGGGGGGGGGGGCGGATGGAGCTATTGACATCCCCTCATCAAAATATCTCCCCCCATCCGCCCGGGATTTAGCATGGGGGGGGGGGGGTGGGGGGGGTGATTGCCACACCTTATCCATAACTTTGGGATCACCCTTTACCCTTCCTATACACGGTAGTGTTTTTAAGGGGGGGGGCATGAAACGGCAGATAAAAGTCAATTGGTTTAATTACATTAAACTCATTTGAAACGGGTTTTGGTTGGGCGAAAAGAATAGAAGAGAGCGCGGTTGTAACACCCCCCCCCCCCCCCCATTCGGAAGACGAGGGTTATTAATTAGAATTTATAAATTTATTAGGTAAAAGTATGGCTATCACATCATATTCAAGATGAAACTGACATTGGTATCAGTGCGACATGGTATTTTTACGGGGATCTCAAACAGGCCCAGCGGTAGGTAAACAAATTAAACATAACCGGAAGTTAAATATTACCAATTGTTGTGGGTTTTCGATGTAACAATTACACGTAGGGGCGCGGTTGGGCACCAGTTCAGAAGTTTAACTTTTTGACACGGTACATTGAAAACTTTCATAACACCGTTTCTCAAACAGTAGTAAGTGTTGGTCCGGAACATTTTCATATATTTTCACCAAGATTGTTAACAATTAAGGGTCACCAAATCACCAAAATGCAAGCTATTTTCTACAGTCGTAGTTTCACAAAGGAATGACGGATTTTGAGGGGTTTTCGGTATTTTCTGACAAAAAATTCTCCTCTATTTGGTGACATCAACTTGCAAAAAAAGATGGAAGGAAATTGGAATGTTACTGTGCCATTCCAAAAATCCTTACAGTCAGGGGTCACAACATCCGGTCAAATTACAAAGTTGTTTTGGACAGCTTTTCCCGTAGCCCACTGAATGCACGTCGGAGATTTGGCCGAATCATGCTCCAGGACCAGGACCAGTTTTATTATTCCATAAGGCAGCTATTCAATATTTTTCTACTTCAATCCACAACTCTGCTGTTTTTATGATTACAATCTCCAACTCTAAAATTACAAATAAAACATAAACCTAAAATTTTGTTCCTGGAGTGGGATTCGAAACCCACGACTTTTCAGATAAAACAAGACGAGCGCCCACAGATCACACGCACCACGCAATCCCGAGCGGCAGGAGAGTCGTTTTCTTTTGTAATTACTCAATATAATACAGTAACGGAATTAAAAGCGCAACACGGGGGGGGGGGGGGGGCGGCCAAGATCGCGTCGTTTTTGCAGTTCCAAAGGTTTAGCACGTAATCACGTAAAACTTGACAAATATTCTAAGAGTCGAAAATGTTTGATATCATATTTTTTCCACTCAAAATCCGTTGGAGTGGAAGAATCAACTCCATATAAGTATTTTTTTGGTATAATAACTGGTGTACAAAACGAGGATCCATTTGAACGAAGGTCGCTTGACCTCATGTTCAAGCGCGAGGTCACCGCTATTTATAGCTGCGGGGACCATGTACCAGGACCGGTACCAGGTAGCCCCAGGTTAGCCCATGCACCACCGTTGAATGATTCGTTGACCTGCATTGTAGCCATCCTCTCCTGTCCGCTTTAAAAAACGATTTGATGATATAGTTTTGCAGCACAATATGCACCACCGACTAAGCAAACGGCAATTGAAAACGGGGATCGGCTCCGTACGGAAAATCCCACTCGCACTCACTGATCTATTTATAAACGCGCCACAGTGACTTCAAATGCCGGTTCACTGTTCAGGTTCGTCCAATGATTTGTTCGGCAGTTTTGCGCTATTGAATGAGCTGGCTGCCACCGCCTGAGCGCACACATATAATGAATAGCGCCCCTATGAGACGAGTGAAAATAACCTGCTCCTGGAGCATGAATTCGGGCCAAAATCTCCAAGATCTCACTGAATCGACCGCGGCAAAGAGATATAGATCACAAACGGTCTCGGTGAATGTACATGAATACACATCGCGTGCCTAGCTTTTGTCGAGGATGAAAGGGTAATCGAATTAGGTAATTGGTGGTTTCGCGTTCGCGTTGGTTGTACTTCTCTCTATTAGTCCATGATTCAAGCTATTTTTATTTTAAGTAGGACAAGTAACAAGTCTTACATGGGCGGGGAGGCGGAATTTTTCATTGTACAACAATTTATATATTTTCTTGGATTTTATATTGTTGATTGAAGTGGCCTACACGGACAAGAGTGGGACTCGGTTGGCAAGTTATTACATAACGTTACGGACCAGCATAACAAAGCGTTTGCTCACCAAGAGATTCACGCTGACATCGGAGTCAACATCGGCTATAATAGGAATCGTGCAAAAATAACTTTGATGAAAAAGGTACGCCAGAGTAGCCGAGGACAACTCTTGCCCGAGTACGGTGTAATCAAGAAAAATCATGTTAAATCAAATTAAATGTGTATTGTGACTGCTGTTTCAACGATTTTCTATGTAATACCTTCGAAAACGGCATAAGGCCCTTAGATTTAATTTAACAGACAACTTAATTTTATTGTTAATGTTTCATCAATATACAAACAGATTATAATTATTTTGACTGAAGGCATACCGATTAAATCAAATGGAGGGGTGTGACGGTTAAAAGGTGACAGATTGACTACAATGCAGATTCAACTTTTACTGGTGAACAAGGGGCCCGCTTAGGATTTGGACGATTGGTAGGGAATTTCAAAATCCAACTTGTGCATTGGTTGTCCACACGTGTACCTCGTTATGCGATTGAAATAAAATGAGTACATAGAAAAGCAGTGCATATCTGGACCCAACAGCATAGCGCGAAATGAGTATTGTCATGCATAATTAACTCTTATAGCAACGCATTGACCAGGGCATTGCGCGACAACTCCTGCTCCATAGTTATTCCCGATCGCCGCCATTTTTTTGCATTGCCTTCCCCAATGGCCCCCAATTGCCGGGGATGTTTCTGCTATTCAATTCCATTCCTGAGTGTTGTTTGCTCCACCATTCAATTACAACGTTGTTGGTAATACCGAACATTTTGTTGCAGTTACCCCGATCGTTTGATCGCTATACTATACTAGCGTCCACCGCATTAGCTCGCATTTCCACAGTTGATATTTGTACAAAATCATTGGTTTAAGGCGTTGTCATTCAGACAGGCTACATGTTTCCTTTTCATGTTGCTACTGAGTTGAACAGTCTGACTCCGTTCAAGCTCATGTCACTAATGTTTCATCATGTAACATACAACCTCACTTCCCATCCAAAATACTGGTCTGACGGGGGATTGCAGTTCAGTATTTAAAATTGTATTTTTCACCATTAATATACAGTAAAAAGTAGAAAATACACAGTAGATTAAGGGTGGGTCAAAACAATTTTAAAAATGGCACGTCAATTCATAATTGGCTGCTTCATATTTGTTTATATCTGAAAGTGTTTTTTGTCTTATATTCTTGCCCTAAAAACCTACCATTATCAATACAACCCAAGACTTGTAATACTTCAAAATCTTAGCGATAATTGGTTCAGTTGGAAAAGAAGAAGAGTACACATCTTACCTCACCTCACGTGCCTCGTGGCACAAAGGACTTCCACCGAACATCACCATCTTGTCCTGCCTGCTGCCACAGCTATCGCTTCTGCCCAGGATCTCCATCCAAGTTGGTGTCTTTCCTTTTCAACAGTACGTCTCCATGTGGTATTTGGTCTGCTTTTCTCTTCACCCTTCTGGGCCATGTGGAGCGCTTTGTGTTACGTTTACAGTGAATGGTAATTAATTGGATCTTGCATGAGAGCGTGGCCTATAAACTTCTATCTGCGCTGACTAATTCTAATTTCATCACATAGAGGTATCATTCTGGTTCTTTCAAGTAACTCTTTATTTCTCACCATATCCTGCCAGCTGTATTCATGATTCTCATCATTCCAGTTCTTTCAAGTAACTCTTATTTCTCACCATATCCTGCCAGCTTGTATTCATGATTCTCATCATTCCAGTTCTTTGAAGTAACTCTTTATTTCTCGCCATATCCTGCCAGCTTGTATTCATGATTCTCATCATTCCAGTTCTTTCAAGTAACTCTTTATTTCTCACCATATCCTGCCAGCTTGTATTCATGATTCTCATCATTCAGTTCTTTCAAGTAACTCTTTATTTCTCACCATATCCTGCCAGCTTGTATTCATGATTCTCATTATTCCAGTTCTTTCAAGTAACTCTTTATTCTCACCATATCCTGCCAGCTTGTATTCATGATTCTCATCATTCCAGTTCTTTCAAGTAACTCTTATTTCTCGCCATATCCTGCCAGCTGGTATTCATGATTCTCATCATTCCAGTTCTTTCAAGTATCTCTTTATTTCTCACCATATCCTGCCAGCTTGTATTCATGATTCTCATCATTCCAGTTCTTTCAAGTACTCTTTATTTCTCACCATATCCTGCCAGCTTGTATTCATGATTCTCATCATTCCAGTTCTTTGAAGTAACTCTTGTATTTTCTCACCATATCCTGCCAGCTTGTATTCATGATTCTCATCATTCCAGTTCTTTGAAGTAACTCTTTAGTCTCACCATATCCTGCCAGCTGTATTCATGATTATCATCATTCAGTTCTTTCAAGTAACTCTTTTTTTTTAACCATACCCTTGCCAGCCGGTATTCATGATTCTCCTTACCATTGTTTTAGTAAATGTGTCTATGGCTCTTCATCGTCGTTATTCATGTTTTGTACAATTTAGTTTGGTCTTCCGTGATATCAATCATTGGAGCTCCAAATCTTATGTTAATTCAAATCCTATGTTACAGTTAAATCTAGCCCTTGGCAATGCTGTTTCTTTCAGGTAACCCATTCTACTAGTCTTCAATAGGTCACCACCGATGCGGAAAGTCTTTTTCTTATACTGTGTTGATTTCATTAGGTTTGTCTTTGCGTGTTTGTCTTCAGTCGATCATTGCCTGATAATTTATACACCTGCTAGTGAGATTTAAGTTGAAATGTTGTTTTGTTAATGACACCAGGGCTATGTCGTCACCGAAGTTAGCTTTGACATGAGTCTCCCTTATTCCCTTCTCAATTCTCTGTCACTGCTGATGGTCTTCATTACCTAGCAATCGCCATGAGGAATAAGGAATCAACACATAACGTTGTTTTAATCTTGATGTCAACCATTCTCTTTGATCGATCACGGAACACTTGAAGTCGTCATAAAACACTTTAACCAAGTAATAAGTTATATTATCGGGAATTCAGTATGTTTTCAATATACTCACAACGTCGAGCGCTTTCTCGAAGTGAATAAGGTTCAAATATAAAGGCATTTGCTTTTCATTTATCTACATTCAATATTGGAGAATAACGATAGTTGTTGATGATTCTTTTCATGCGAAAACCACCCCGTCCCCTTCTCAGATTCTCGTCTACTCTGGATTTTTAATAATATAAATAGTCACAACAGCTCAGTACTTTGCTCTCTATGGGTAACAATGCTCCAATTGTTACCATTCTTGAGATTTCCTATTTGTAAATTAATAATTAGCCTTCTCGTTCAAAGGTTGTTATTCCTTCCTTTCCATACTTGGCTTCTTAGGGGATGCAGTGATTGAGTCAGTTCCTGGTGCCTTTCCATTTTAAGATGTTTAATTGCGTTCCCTACTTCAGTTGGTATCAATTATGTCATTGGTTCTTTGTTCCTGTCTTCATCTGTATATTATGGTTGGTTTGGTTATGCTCATGCCATTTCTTCAGATTTCTTCCCTTCCACTGATCAAATGTCCATCTTTTTCTTCAACTACTACATCTTGCCTGGGTGGTTTAATGACCTTTGTGAGTAAAGTGTTTTCATATGTTTACTTCTGGATGCCTCTTCTGATGCCTCTTCTTCTGATCGTATCCAAACATAGTGGTTTTCTAATATGATCTAGCCAGAGATGGGTACAACGTCTGGCTACTTCATTGAATTCCGCAAGGTTCTTTCTTGTCTGTGCATTGTTGCTCCAACAGTGGGCAGACCAAGATATGTTCCATTGTCTGTGGTGCTGTTCCACAATCACAGGTAGTATCCTGATCTGCTTCCAGGTAGCCCCATTTCTGCAAGGAAGCCTTAGATCGGCCGATTCAGGTTCTTAAGCTGTCATCGCCATTCAGAAACTAGACAAGAGTAAGCTCTGCTGCTAATTCTATATCTTCCATCCATTATCTTTTGTCTTGTCCTCTTCTGATCTGTCTTTTAGCCTCTTTATCTCTTAATCCGTTCACATCCTGTCCCAATAGTTCTTGTTATTGGTATCACTTCTCTGCTCAATCGTTGTCCATGTATCTTCACTATTCCACGGGGGTTTACTTGTTATTTTATTCCTCAAGACTTCTTTTGCCACTTCAATGTTGCCTTTCTCCATTACCAGACATCCATTTTCTACTTCATCCATATCATCACCATTATGTTTCTGTAATTCTAAGTCTTCATTTTTTTATTGTAATTGAAAATCGTCTTCAGATGTCCTCTTGTTTAAGTTTGTCAATGTCGAACCGCTACCCATAGCTTCACTGTTGTCCGTACAAGATATATAGTGGTCTAAATCTCTTGTTGACGAGAGTGTGGTCAATTTGGTTCTGTGTATACCTTTGGCGATAATCAAATCATTACCTGATGTACACATGGAGTAGCCAAAGCAATGGGCTATACTACGAGTAAGACTCTGGCTGTACAATTTTAATTTGTTTCTATTGCTTCCTTTACCTAGTGTTGTCGTTGTACTTTCAAGAAAAACATGATTTCATGAATGATAAGCAATCCACAAGTTCCTCCAGTATCTCAGTCTACATCACTGTTTAGGTTTTCTGATTTCTGTTTGAAGGAGGGGGGGGGTGCTTTCAACATTTGTTGTTTCTCTAGATTGGATTATATTTACTTTGCTTTTCATGAAATTAATTACATTTTCGTAATATTCTTCAGTGTAAAAGATCCAAAATTACAAAATACAAATACATTTAAAAAGTAGGTTTTTTGTTATTGTTTAAATTTAAAATTTATAATTTTCAGCGGGTCGTATCCAACGTGAATTTCGGGAGGCACAGTGGAAAGGTTTGCCATATCCGATCCTATGGATTGCCGAATACTTTACTCTCGATGGTGAAGGAATCAGGTGGGGGCGCTACTACAGATGGGGTGGTTTTTATACAACTATAGTATTATGGTAAGTACATGTAAGGTACATTTATTAATGAAACAATTAATGTATAGAAAATGCCTTAATATGAAGGCTGTTTGAAAAATACAAAAAAATCCAAATTAAGAAATCGTTAAGTAAATTTTGGCACCATACTTTCATATCGGTGCACTATACCATGTCGCCTCCAGATAGTTTTTCAATGCTGTGTAAAGAGAGAGTGTTAATTAAATAGAAATTTCAAGATAAATGATTTAAAAAAAAAACACTTTCAGCATGGATATTATAGATAGGATTGTGTAGAAAATCCAATTTCCAAATAGGCTGTTAAAGTGTCAGGAGGAGATATTTTTGAGGATACGAATTTCTCTCAAATTGCATTGGATCGGCTGTATTAAACCCATCTACCGAGAACGTTTAGAAGGTTTATTGAACAAACAAGTACACAAAAGAAAACCGCAATCCTTGTTTTGAACTTGCCTGCTATCGTAATAATCCCCAAAGAAAACCATACTTTGATTTTCTGTTGTGCCCGACAGAAAATACTAAATCATAATCGACTTATTCACTCCAGGTGTGACCTGATACATTGGTTAAGCATTCCAAATTTAAAAAAAAAACGGGGCTCGACAAAAATTGGGGACGCTTCGTTCTGGAAATGTCCTCATGTCTCTTTAAATTAAATTACTAAGATTAATTTTTGGAAACTCCTTTATTGTATGGCATTAAGTGCAGTTTTCATTTGATTAAATATATTCTTCTCAAGATTGCTTCATTGTATCTCATGTTTATCTTTTCAGGCTTGCATTTCCTTTATTTTTGCTGGCCACCATTCTTCAATTTATGGTCATCCGTTACTGCGGTCTATTTCTGTGTATGACAGGAGCCTCTATGCTTGCTGGAAATATCATCTATGCTGCCATGAAATATGGTGTGCCGCTACAAATCCCGTTTGGTGGCGCTCCATACCAAATTTTAACGTTCTCCAAAGGCGCTTCCTTCTGGCTGTGTTTGGTTGGAGGTATGCGTGATAAAAAGATAATACTTCAAATAACGGCAAAATGATAGCTAAAGCTCACAAATGCGACCGTTTTAGCGCGATGTAAGGTCATGTGCAAGATTGTACTTTTACTCAATCTCCTATGTGCAAATGTTTGTTTTACTGACAAATTAAAGGCTGACTCAGATTTTTCGAAATAGATGAAGGCTGACTTCTTTATAATGATAATTTAACCCTGATGGTTACTCAAATGAGTAAAAAATCATTATATCTTTAGACTGTTTTTTAAAAATATTCTATAGTGTCTATCTTTTTTAAAAGTATCCTTATTGAGAAAAAAATGACTATAGAAACAAAACGAAGCGCCGATTGGCTACTGATATTAATGTGCCTGAGCCTGTGCCTCCGCGCGGTAGTGCGGTGGTGCGGTGCGGTTCGAAAACCAATAATATTTCTCATCCGATATAACCCCATAGCAAATCACATTGAATGCACCTTTCCATTCTTCCATTCTACAATATTCCAAGTAGTTGATATTCTTTCCTTCTTTTGAACCCGCTCGCTTGATTTCTTTCTCAAACTCTGTGGTAAGCGGTCACCGGGACGTTGCGAAGAGCCATAAACGGCTAACGCTAACGCCTATTCTTGCGCCTGCCTATTCAAAATCACTCTCCTGTGACAAGATTGTCAATTAGTGGGTGAGCCAGACATGTTGGTCGGTATCACCTGGGGGGAAAAGAGGCATTTATACCAGGGCTACCTCATACTATGACATATACGAAAATGTATGATGGCCATTCTGTAGGGGTAGCTTAAGCGAGCTAGGGGCTCACAAGAGATTATACAGGGAAATTGAAAAGGTGGTCCAATGTTGTTGAATTGCATACCAAATTGTTCGTATGAACACAAGGATTAATAAAATGTATAGTTTGTGCTATCTCCGACTTACCCCTATGGAGTTATAAGCTGAAAACCGTTATTATAGGTCAAAGGTTAAATTTAGCTTCTACAGGGGTCAAATATTAAAAACCGCTTTAATTTCAGTGGAAATGGTCTCATATTGTTTGTAATGTTCTCACAATTAAAATAAGGAATAGTTTTGACTATCTGCAATGTGAAATTAACAAGTTACGCACCTCATTAGTATTACCCCTATACCTCGTAGGGGTATAGGGGTTGTTGGGTGTAACTTGGTAACTATACATTGTACATTGTCCAAATTATACCTTATTTTACTTGTGATTACATTACAAATAATATGAGACCATTTCCACTGAAATTAAAGCGTTTTTTAATATTTGACCCCTGTAGAAGCTAAATTTAACCTTTGACCTATAAAAAAGTAAAGTCTCGTGCCGAGCAAGCTCGTGCGCGGAGTGCCCATCTCTCTTTCCTTAGCGTTTGGGCCAGACTCCTCCGTATTATGTTTGCTGTGGGGGGTTCGCCACTCCTCCCGCACAGCGAGTCTGTTACTTTCCCAGCATTGAATAATGCTGGTACCCATTTATACACCTGGGTGGAGAGGAGTAATTAAGGTAAAGTGCCTTACTCAAGGGCACAACACGTTGGCAAAAAAAAAAAAAAAAAAAAGCGCGGTAGTGCGGTGGTGCGGTGCGGTTCGAAAACCAATAATATTTCTCATCCGATATAACCCCATAGCAAATCACATTGAATGCACCTTTCCATTCTTCCATTCTACAATATTCCAAGTAGTTGATATTCTTTCCTTCTTTTGAACCCGCTCGCTTGATTTCTTTCTCAAACTCTGTGGTAAGCGGTCACCGGGACGTTGCGAAGAGCCATAAACGGCTAACGCTAACGCCTATTCTTGCGCCTGCCTATTCAAAATCACTCTCCTGTGACAAGATTGTCAATTAGTGGGTGAGCCAGACATGTTGGTCGGTATCACCTGGGGGGAAAAGAGGCATTTATACCAGGGCTACCTCATACTATGACATATACGAAAATGTATGATGGCCATTCTGTAGGGGTAGCTTAAGCGAGCTAGGGGCTCACAAGAGATTATACAGGGAAATTGAAAAGGTGGTCCAATGTTGTTGAATTGCATACCAAATTGTTCGTATGAACACAAGGATTAATAAAATGTATAGTTTGTGCTATCTCCGACTTACCCCTATGGAGTTATAAGCTGAAAACCGTTATTATAGGTCAAAGGTTAAATTTAGCTTCTACAGGGGTCAAATATTAAAAACCGCTTTAATTTCAGTGGAAATGGTCTCATATTGTTTGTAATGTTCTCACAATTAAAATAAGGAATAGTTTTGACTATCTGCAATGTGAAATTAACAAGTTACGCACCTCATTAGTATTACCCCTATACCTCGTAGGGGTATAGGGGTTGTTGGGTGTAACTTGGTAACTATACATTGTACATTGTCCAAACTATACCTTATTTTACTTGTGATTACAGGGTTTACTCCTTGTGATCATACGAACAATTTGGTATGCAATTCAACAACATTGGACCACTTTTCAATTTTGACCCCTGTATAATCTTTTGCAAGCCCCTAGCTCGCTTAAGCTACCCCTACAGAATGGCCATCATACATTTTTGTGTACGTCATAGTGTTAGGAACCCCTGGTATCAGTGCCTCTTTGCCCCCCACAGGTGATACCAATAAGGCTACTTTTGATGACTGGCTGATCCACTAAATAGACAGACGTAAGAATAGGCGTTCACGTTAGACGATTATGGTTCTTCGCAACCTCCCCGTTGTCTATGTATATGCGAACGGGTTATATTTTGCAACACCAACCTTTGTATATACAAATTCAACTGATTGGGTGTCACCATCACAGCTTCTTCGTTATATTTTACAGGATTAGTGGCCGTTTTCTACGGTGTAATAGTCTTACTGTGTGATGAATTTTGGCACGTCAAAACATCAGAATTTTTCAATATAGACCCTCTTATCGAATACGAGGACACATATGGGCCAGCAGACAAGGAAGAACAAAACGGAGATCCTATAAATGTGAGTATACTGATATAGTTGGGTCATTTGGAGCAATTCCGTGACCGTGCATGGAGAGCAGAGCATCATTTCTCAGTGGATTTAATGAAAAAAATTAGCAGGGGTGCCCCTCCTGAAAGTCTGGGCGGAATCCAGGAGGGGGAAAATTCATAATACAGGGGTCAAACATTAAAAATGCTTGGATTGCTGTAAAAAGGTAACCAATGTGTTTGTCTTGTCACAAGGATTAAAAAAGTATAGTTTGTACTACTTACAACGTAGGGTTACGGAGATATAGGCCTAAGACAAAAATGGTCACATGTCAAAGGTCATCACGAAAGGTTAAATCTGTAATATTGCTCCGATTTCTTTAAAAATGGGCTAAAAATTTTTATCTTTCCTCAAAGACTGCACCAAGAACATTTTGCACCCTCTAACATAATTTTAAAATACGGAGATCAATAGAGGTCAATGGGGTTGACCTTGTTTGTCATTTATCTCGATAAACATATACAAATGAGAGTGTCAACTACTTTTGTTGCAATCCCTGTGGAAATGTTAACAATTTGAGACCATTTTCAAAGAAATCGGTACAATATTAAGGATTGGTGATGACCTTTGACATTTGACGATTTTTGGCTTATATCTCCGTAACCATACCTTGTAAGTAGCACAAACTATACCTTTTTTTAATCCTTGTGGCAAGACGAACACTTTGGTTACCTTTTTACAGCAATCCAGGCATTTTTTATTTTTGACCCCTGTATTATGATTTTCCCCCTCCTGGATTCCGCCCACACTTTAAGGAGAGGCACCCCCACTAAATTTGTTCATTAACCTTCATAGAAGATAAATCCACTGAGAAATGATGCTCTGCTCTCCACGGTCACGGAATTGCTCCAAATGACCCAACTAAGCAAATCATGAACGAGGATAGGACCCTATTGAAATAGTGGTCGTGGTGGTGGTCAGGTGGTGTGTGTGTGTGTGGGGGGGGCGCTAACATTTGTTTGACATTCAGATGTGTATTTTATCACTTGTCTGACGTTTCTTTTGATCTTATTATCGTTTGTCTTCAGTTCAAGCCTCATTATCGGCCAAGTAGAAACCCGCTATTCCACAAGAAAAATGAGGGAAAAGCGAGAAGCGCTGTGATGTCATCTTCTTCGATACCAGAAGCCGTGGGCGAGAGCAATCAGGCTTTAGAGATGAAGACCAAGTCTTCAGATCATGATATTCGGTGAG
Source organism: Ophioderma brevispina (assembly GCA_023653785.1). Lineage (NCBI taxonomy): Eukaryota > Metazoa > Echinodermata > Ophiuroidea > Amphilepidida > Ophiodermatidae > Ophioderma > Ophioderma brevispina. The sequence goes on from JAMKCH010017087.1 coordinate 92,950, forward strand.
AAAGTACATGAATAACTACATTATTCCGTATACAGGTGTAGAAGTACTTACTATAGTCCGCCGTACTCATGGTCCGGCTACAACGGTAAAGAATAGGGCACTCAATTCAGTTGACTCATTAGTTTCACGCTTTATTCCTTTATCGTCTATGGAGCCTGGACTGTGACTCCCGGCGGACTACATCTGCTTTCACACCGTTATTGACATACACATAAAAAGAAATTCTTGGATTCCCAGGAACACTCATGACGGTATGAATTAGGGATGCTCAATGCACACAATGAAACAAGTCTACCAAACGCCGCAGCAACGATTATGGCAAGCTAAAAGGGTTACAACGTAGGTCACAAACACGTTGCTTTTTGTAGCAACGTCTTGTTTCAGAAAACAACGCGTTGATTAGCTACCAATCGAAAAGTGAAAAAGCAACGCTTTTGGCTAAATAAAAGCAAACGCGTTGCTTTCAGACAGTATACTTAAACAACGTGTTGCTTTCATTAGCAACTCGTTGCTTAGCCAACCAATCAGAAAAATGAAAAAGCAACACGTTGCTAAGCCAATCAATCAGAAAAGTGGAAAAGCAACGCGCCTTTCAGACAGTGCTTAAGCAACGCGTTGCTTTCATTAGCTTAGCTAACCAATCAAAAAAGTAAAAAAGCAGCATGTTGCTAAGCCATCCAATCAGAAAAGTCAAAAAGCAACGCGTTGCTATTGAAAGCAATGTGTTGTTTTTGTGCTCTCTGAAAGCAGCGTGTTGCTCTCTAAAAGCAACGTGTTGCTTTTATAGCAACACGTTGCTTTTCACTTTTTCTGATTGCGTTGTGTCCAATACGTTATGACTTTTTAGCGTGCCATAGACGTGCATAGTATGGCAAGCTAAAAGGGTCATAACGTATTGCGACAACCGATATGCTTTTGAAAGCAACGCGTTGCTAAGGTAGCCAATAGAAATAAACCTAACGTGTTGCTTTCAGCAACGTGTTGCTTTCAGCAACGTGTTGTGAGCAATACGTTATGACCCTTTTGGCTTGCTTGCTGAAAGCAACGCGTTGAGGTCTATTTCTATTGGCTACCTTAGCAACGCGACGTGTTGCTTTCAGCAGGTATAGCCAAAATGGTCATAACGTATTGGTCACCACGCGTTGCTCTCAGCAAGCAGTGCCAAATGGCCATAACGTATTGGTCTGAAACCGTTGTCAAAAGCTCTATTTCTATTGGCTACCTTGGCGTTGCTTAAAAAAAAAATCCAACGCGTTGTCGCAATACGTTATGACCCTTTAGCTTGCCATACACGTCTGCATTACAAAGGCTTTAATTGTAACCTGGATCATTTTGCAATTTGGTCACTATCCCACTCCCCCCCAAAAAAAAAATTGTGAGAAATAACATAATAATTAATATTGGTATAATTCGTTCCTGCAGACTCATGCATGCGTATATCTTCCCATTCTCCGGGCCTCCTCTTTACTAATGTGTCTTCATGGCACGTCACACCCAAGGATATTCCGGTTTTACTTAAATTCGTGTTTCATAACAATTAATATTTTGTGTAATTATGTTTTACAGATTTCGTGGGGCGTCGAAAGGTATCAGTAGCACCCCATCCTCTAGAGATTCTGTCGCCCTCAACGAAAACAATGAAATTCAAACTGGTACCTACGTAAACACTTCAGCCATTAAACTCGAAGACGAAGACTAAACGACGTTATGGTATAATACTCTATAGTGGAGCGGTTTGGACTGTAATATTGTCGACAACTCCTCCCCTCGGTACAACAAAACGCAACCACTTCTATTCAAAAGATAGTCTAATAAGTAATTTAAAAAATGATGGTTGTGTTCAAAAACTTTGGTGGCAGGGGTGTTTTGGGGTAAAAAAATCACGTTTTTGAGCAAAAAAATTAAGAAAATCAAGATTTCTTAATTTCTTAGCAAACAAATTTTAATCATGATGAAATACTATCAATCTCTACCATTTATCGTATAGATTTCAGTTTTATACAATATATAAAGGGTCTAGAATTTTGCCCCAAAAATCACCCTTTTTCCTAAAAAAACCCCTTTTAATCACATATCACCACAACGGGTATTACCTGAACCCTTTATGCAATGTATAAAACATATACCATTAACAAAAAGGATACCATAAAAACAAGATTGTAATATTTTTACTTTAAAAAAAAATTAAAAAACAATAATTTCGCTTAATTTGCAGCCCAAAATGCTTTTTTCAGCCTCGAAATCATCCCTGCCACCAAATAGTTCAACCACAACCATCATTTTCTTAAATCTCATATATTTATCTTTCAAATAAAGGTGGTTGTGTTTTGTTGTACCGAGGGGAGGGGTAAATCGAAAACTAGAGCACTTTTTAAAGCTCGGCCACTCCGTTACTAAGAAAAAGAGTTATTGACTGTCGTTTACGGCGTGGAAAAAGTTCTTAAGCTATTTATTATTTCTAAAACAGTTCTTGAGAATCTTTAAACCTCTTTCTTTTGTTCTTGAAAAACCGTTGATGATTCTATGCATGGTTTCACATTTTTTGGTTACAACAAACACTGACAGTTTTAGATTTTTTTCACAAAATGTAAATACATTGGTATGTTACATACTCACATAACACTTGACCTATCATAGTTTACATCAGTGACCTTTTGCTCATAAAAAGAATGGATTTGTTTCAAAGCAGTATATGTCTGTTATATATCGCCGACTTAATATCGTCAAATCGATTGATCATCACTATTTATTATCAACAAAATCGACGATTATTGATGATTTCGAACCATGAAGAACATCGACGCTAACAAAATGTCACTGATAAGGTAATGTAAAGTGTTAGAATCTTAAAATTGCGGATGCATTCATTTGCAAATAGACAGACTCAAAAATCATATCTTTTTTGGTCGGATCCGGATGGGATCTGTTTTTATAGTAAAAAATGAGAAAAAATTTGCATATTCAAAGTTTGTTCATATAGCCAGATTAAAAAGACGATAATCATTCTTAAACATCTGTGAAAATGTAAGCAATTTCATTGGTTGATGCCCGGGTTTAATTGAACCCAGGTAGTACGCGCTGCGTATTGAAGTTATTTTTAGGTTGAAGCGCTCGCGTCATACCGCGTTTTGCTACTTTCGCGCGCTCCTGCCTACGTTGCGTCTCGTTGCGTATGATCGTTGCGTTCAACGGGTTGTTCGATTGTTGTCACTGGGTGTGTGGCACTGTCCTTTCTTGTTGTATTTAAGCCGTAAAGCATCGTGAAACCGGGTTAAAGATGACCTTAAATGATAAAGATGTTTAAGAATGAGAATAAAGGTATGATTTTGGGAACCGGTACTCTCTTTACGACGAATTGAACCCGGCGACACCATTATTTTTGCGTGGAAGAACTCGGCCTTCGGCCTCGTTCTTCCACTTAAAATAATGGTAACTATCGCCTTGGGTTCAATTCGTCGTAAAGAGAGTACCGGTTCCCAAAATCATACCTTTATTCTCTAATTTTTGTTTGTATTGATTTGTTTGTATTAATTAAATATAGCCAACTAAAATTAAAGATAGTCACCTAAACTGTTCAATCCCAAAGTCTAAGATGAATCGGATTACTTTTTATTTTGATATGCAGCTATGGTAAACCTTTATGTGCGGTACCATAGGATATAGTGTAATTTTTTTTAAAATCCGCAAAAAGGTTGTTTTTTTCTATAATTATTTTATGAAGGTTGTCGATTTCAGTTTAGCCGTTTCGTAATTAATATGTGGATAATCATCATGTATATGCAAAAAAAGAGAGAAGACTTTGAAGGCGACATATTATGTGGACAATCATCATGTATATGCAAAAATACTATTTGAGGGCGAAATGAGAGAGACATCTTCATGTGAGTCAGCCTTTAACTAAGGTAGTAAGAATGAACAGGAATGACATTGTAAACCTTGTAAAATGTGTTGTAAATAGTACTTTTTATAGAAAAGAAATGTCAATTATTGATTTTACCATGTTTCCACTTTGATTAGTTGTTCAATTAAATAAATGGTCCGATGATTGACCGATATTGGTTTTCTATTTGTTTTTTTTGGCAAGAAACAATTAATAGACGTTAGAATTAAGTAACCAATTTCCCATAATTGGAGTATGGGATTTGTAAGAAACTTTTAGAATTTATCCTGCTTTTCTGAATCTGATCCAGTGTGGCAATTTTTGAAGGAAGTTTTCGTAGTTGCTTAATTTAAATTTAGATTGTTTGTGAGTAACATCAGAAATACCTTTTTACTTTTTATCAGTTGGCGGTACCAGACTTGTGTATTTGTGTTGGTGTGTTGTGTGGTGTGTGTGGTGTGTTTTGTGTTGTGTGTGGGGGGTGGAAATTGGGGGACTAAGGCGGGGGGGGGGGCCTGGCAAAAGAAAAAAATGGGGGGGGCCCCACGGGGGATTTTCCCCACCTTCCCCCTCTGGCGCCTTCACTGTTTTTTTAAACTTAATTTGTGGACGTCCTTCTAATTAATTACAACTCTCAAAAATAAGTGCAAATTAGAACCTTTTTGTCCTCTAATCACCCTATAGGTTTTATAACGAACCTTAAGCATTCAAATCGGCCTAGGAATGTTCTTTTCGTATTGCCGACGAATATTTGAAAAGTTAGGCAAATTGAAAGGCCTTGGTGTTTAACCTTTCTTGGCTGAAAACCATATCTTTCATCATTTTTGTACAAGGAACACCGAAGGAGTATTATTATTAACATTTTGATTACAAGTTCCTAAAGCTTTAAGGTTCTACAAATAACCCCATTTTTCTTGGTTAAAGAACCCCCTTTGGTTCTAGAAAGAACCCTAACGAATCTCCGTGGGGTTCTTTGTACAGCCCGAACTAAAAAGATTCTGGTAGCCAAGAATTGGTTTTTCCTTTTGTTTTTCAATTTGTAGGTTTCCTAGAAAACATTAAAAATGTTTCTCATATGGGATAAACGGGTTCTAAGTTGCACATTTTTTCCTGAGGTGCACAAGAACTAGTGGGTATTCACTCACGATTCCAGAACAATTTTTTTTTCAAAAAAAAAAAAAAAAAAAAAAATTAACCCCACCTAGCGGGGGAGCCCGCGCTTCGCGCGGGCTCCCGCTAGCTGAATGAACGGGAGCGATCACTGAAATGGAAGCTGATCACTGAAGGAACAGTGTCCTGTCTTTAATGTATTTGCATTTTTACTGCGTAAATTTTGGCACTCGCAACCCGAATTCTCAAGGTTTTAAGGTATTTTTTCCTTTATTTTTTCTTTTAATCAATCCTACCCACGTGCCGGGACCCGGTGGGTTCCAGCAGTTCGTGTTTTTCAATTTATCCAGTATAGTTCTATCATATCCGTTTTTCTGGTAGTCTTCCAGCTGGTACGTATTTGTATAAAAAATGAAAGGGATCAGAAATTAAGGTATCCATCTCGCGAAGTCCCGTCAGTTACCGCAAGCTTCATCTTCTATTTAATGCTTCAAGGCCATGGCATCAGGAATGCAACGTCATGCGGCGAATTGCCATATTTTAACAGAGGGTGCGACGGGGCGGGGTGGGGGGGACAGTTGGGGGTTGCCACGTCAGTGTCGGAGAAAAGATCCATACGGAGCAGAGGCGTAGCCAGCAGGGAAATGTGTTTCGTCGGTACATTTCTTTTGGAAAAAGCTGGTGCTTTTGATGAGGGTATGTTAGCATGAATGAAGCAGGCAGAGCCTCATAACAATAAAATAGGCATCATGGCAGTGCAGTTGAGTAGGTTGATCGTCATTCCCCCATCCCTGCTCATCAGATTTCCATGCGACTCAAAACAAATCGGGTCAACCGGTGAGCGAAGTCAGCCGAGAGAGGTTTTGTAGGTAGTACATTACACGTCTCCAAAATCCTAGCCACGCCACTGAATAAGGGGGAATTAGTCATGCCCCCCCCCCCAAGCAAGTCATGGGCACGCCATGATTATAAATTCAGCTTATGTAATGGTTTTGCGCTATTATTTTTCTTACAACCCTTCAGCCACCCGATAGGCCCTTCGAACAAACATTTACCATCTATATCTACGCTCCCGGTCTATCTTTCTGGCACCCATAAATCCGCTTATCGTAAATCCCCAGTGTTCCAATCCATTACATTCTGTCATGCAAGGAAACGTGGAAGAAAAACTACTAAAAATGTCCGGATGTTCTGTGTCCGGCAAAATCTCCCGTGCAACACTTTGACCGGTTTGCGACGGCTGTGGCAGGAGATATAGTCGTCCGGTCTCACAGTCAGGGGAAATGTGAAAAATAGGGCAAGCGGATTTTCAGCAAACAGATTTTCACGCTGTATTCCGTGGTCGTTATGGAGACCGGACTACTATGATACTGCCGCCGGGCTATGAGTATGAATACTTTCACACAGTACGCCATGCGGGGCCATGCAGCGAGAACTCCCCGTGTCATCACATATTGGCGTGCAAGAAAAGTTGAAGATTAATTTATATTTCTGAAGCTCATACTCTCCCGTGCAACGGTTGCAGCAACAAAAAATAATGCGTAAATGCGTACACACACCCCGTATTATAGCAAACGTTGCGTACACACACCCGTAGCAACGAGCCTCCGTCGCAGCGCGCAGTTGGCGAATGTTGACGAAAAACTAAAGGCGGGATCTTAGGGGACAAAACATTATAACATACAGGATTCTTGATATAGTAGATGATATACTTCCAGTCGCAGCGAACGATTTTTGCGTGAAGTCACACCAATGTCGCTGCGATTGGAAGTATATCATGGGCTTAAAAATATAAACAAGAGCAGTCTTTAAAAAAAAGACAATCTCACGATTAGAATTAGGGTCTATGTGGTGATCTGAATAAAATCCAGTGATATGCAATAGTTCCAAAATATTTGGTCTTGCTCTCCCCATTGAGACGCCACTGAAGACATTAAGTTCACTTTGAGCAACTTTGCTGTTATATAAGTTTATTTTCACCGTTTTCGATTTAACCAAGAATTTTTAGATTTGCTACAGAAACTTTCAAGTTAGACCTTGACATCCGTGTTTCTATAATAAGCATGTATGAAACAGGAAATTTTGTAGAGGGGAAATTTTAAAGGCTGCAACGAGGGATTTTGAGGGTACCCAAATATGTATCTGATCGTAATGTCAATAGATTAGGCCTCTCAATAGATTCCTTACCTTGTTATTCGCTACGAAATGTCTTAAAAGAGAGAAGAAAGGCGATTTGGATTTGCTTATATTTCATGTAAAACATAGGCTTAATTCGTATTTGCTCCTATACGAAATTAGAAATTTCACAATTTTTGTACCAAAGAAACATTCCAGCTTAATCCTCTCAGATGGGGATATTTGTGATAGAAAGCTTACACGGGGCAAAATCAGTACGTTCGATTTTTAGGACACTGATATGTAATCTCTCGTTGCCACCTTTAAAGGAGACCCGTACAACGTATAATAGAAAACAATAACACTAAAATATTATGACCACATAGCGAGTGGTTTCCTAGAAACAATGGGAATTATATAAACCCTAAAATGAATTAAAACCATCTAGTCTGTCTGACCATGTGCTATTTATAAATCGCGCTAGTGTATAACGCGTAATGCGATACGACCGGCACGTTTAGGTCATACATGCTAGGCAAATACACATTATGAAAACTTCAAATGAAGAGATGTAGGACACTACGTGCCGACCGTATATCGCATAACACAAATAATATCCCGTATACAGAAGCGCGAATTTCAAATAGAGCATGTCAGACAAAATGCTTTTAATTTGTTTTAGGTAGTATAATTCCGTTTTTCCCATGAAACCAATCCATATGTGTTGCAATAATTGTTTTTATAGCGTCATGTGTAAGTTATTCTTGCTTGATACAGCGTTCTCCTTTAAGAATGCAACATTGTCATTTCAAGTATAAAAGTAAGACCTGTAAGTTTTGATGGTTGTGCCTAAATTTATTTATTTCAACATATGACATTTAGGGGGGCGAAGGAAAACACGCTGACGTCCAAGTAATTTTAATTTAAGAAATGACATTCGCTGTTTAGTAACTGATACAACCATGTAGTATGGTTAGCCCCATATCACATCAAGAACTTAGACACTGGTAATGGGATGGTGGCCCCCAATCAAGGTCTTACTCACTCTTTGAGAAAAATGGGAGTACAAGCTGGATCATAATCAAACAGCAAGAGATCTATCATTAGGGTTGTAACTGGAAATTTGAGTGGTCAATTTTATTGGAATAGAAATAAAAGTGGGATATTTTCCATGCTTTTCGATAGAGGAATACAAAGTCAGGTTGTGTAAGAGACAAGCTGCGTGAAGAAAGACAAGATTCTGTAGTGTGTTGTAAAATAGTATACAAATATTGACTGCTCATGAGGGAAATGGTGCAAAATAACTACCCTCAGTGACTGGAGACCGTGGGCCTACTATTTTCCCGAGACCGAAGGGAAAATAGTAGGCCCACGGTCTCCAGTCACCGAGGGGAGGTATTTTGCACCATTTCACGAATATAGAGCAGTCAATATTTGTTTTATATAACATATACAAATATTTCTGTCATTTGAAAAACTTGCCAAGTTTCGTCGAGATCAGCTGCCACTGCAACTCAAGCCTTGTCAAGATACCAATGCAGGGAAAAAAGTTCCCACAAAAATGTAATATTTCCCCGTGATGGGGGAAATAGTAGCTTTTTATGGGAACTTTTTTCCCTCCTGTGAAATTTTGGGGAACTAGTCTCAAATATTTTATGTCATGTGATATAGTATCCACCAATCAAATGACAGAAATATTTTTAGGTGTTATATAATCTTTTATAGTATCTTCATGTTACTGACACTGACACAATATCAATTATGGAAGAATGATTGATTACCTCAATCTTATACAAAATTTATAAAAAAAGCCAATGAAAACCGACTGTGTGTATTTATTTTACCAAAAACTTGTAATCCAATACTCGGAAACCTGTTGTCATTCTATCCATTTCTATTGAAAACAATATTGTATCTTTTTGTATTACAAAATGACTAAGTATAGTGTTGTATTATTCTGGAATATGGATTAAGCACGTTACTTCCGTTTTAGGCAATGCACATATCAATCACTAAAATTTGTTCTCAATCAAGTCGCCAAAACCTGCATGCCTTGTTTCTTAAAATTTATTAATATAAACGGATAAGACTTGCATTTACCGGTGTGAAACCGCAAGAAACCACGCAATGTTGATTATGACTGTTGTTTTAAGGGCATCGTAAACTCTTGTCAAGCATAATACCGTCTTCCTTTAGGTCCAAGATGGTAGCCAATATGGCCGTCTTCGAATTTCGTTCAAATCTACAAATTCCCATCTGTATACATTAAGTTATATTATCCAGAAACTATGATAAAAGTACAAATTTAAGTATGAAATAATCTGATTTTGACAATTAGAAAATCATATCTAGTATTTAATGGTTTGTTAAATAACATGCTTATAATGATAAATGATGGTAATATGCCTTCTTTAAACCTACACAATATTATTGCCTACACAAATATGTTTGTTATTATTTGGCCAACATCTTGCATTTTAAGCCTGATAACAAATACAAAATGCATATCTTGTGATAAAAAACATGTACCGTACTTTAATTTATATTTTTTATAATAATTTCCGGATAATACGTAACTAAATATATTTTTAAAACTAATTTGTGGGTTTAAAATATAAACAGCAGCCGTGTTGGTCATCATCTGGGATTCCTCCGTTGTCAAAACAGAAATGCTAGACATGAATTTCTAATGGTTAAAGACATATATCTCATAAAGTCTGGTAATTTTATTTTTTTTTCTTTAAAGGAGTTGGTCGCCATCTTGAATTTGAAGATGCTATCAAGACTGAAACGCTAGATAAGAGCTTCTCATAATCAAAGATATATATCCCACCCTTTCACTTAAACCTTTATGATACATGAGCGTTTTGTATGAATTTTGTAATGACGTCATATTCATTTGCATAAATGCTGCATTGCAAATGCTCAGAAAACTTGGCACCATTGTTTTTTTTTATAAAGTGGCTCATGTATATTGGAAACGAATAAAAATTAAAAAAATAAACACCAAAAGCTCATGGAAGCCATTTGCCTTACATATGGCCCTGAACTAACACCGCCAGCTCTTCTACAGACCAACACAAATGGACAAGTATTTTGTTGATGAGTCTGAACTCTGAAGTGTTAAAGCTACTATCAGCGATTTCTTCCAAATGTAAACAAATCGCGCCCCTATTTTTCACCAAAACCCATTTTTTTTTGCACTGTTGTATTGGAAATGGCTGTAGTAAAGACCCCTGTAAGTGGCTAAGCTTAACATGTCGTATTTGTCAAGAAATTACCGACGTTTTTTATGCGTTGTTTACTAATAAAAGTCGGGATTATTAGTGAACAAAACAGGCGTAAATGGCATCTTCAAGACCGCTTTAAAATGCTTTAGTGTCTGTTTTTTTCACAAAGAACAGTAATGTAAAGTGTTGATATGACCTAACACTAGCAATTTAGAGACAAAATGTGCATTTTGATTTGGGAAAGAAATTACTGATTGTGGCTTTAAGAAATTAATCAACGTTTAGAGCGTATGGACAACAGATAACATTGTGTTAGATTTGTAAGATCTATTATAAAATTTGCAGTCTGAGTCGAAATTCTGCATGACCTTGGCCGGATCCCTAGGAGAATACCGGGCACCAAGGAAATCCGGGGTCCACACTCTGCACGTGACTACATGTATAAAACACTTGTCATAGGATTTCAGGCAACATTTATTACGGTGGAAGGGATATTGTATTCGAACTTGAACCTGACGAACTTACTATTGCTACAATCAGGAAGTTGTGTGCTATAATTGGATTCGGTATAGATTTTCAAGGACGTGTACGACGACTTCATGCGAGGACCTAACACTGTAGGCGTATTTGGCGGCGTGGGTTCACAACTAGTATCATAACCCCATTTTAGGAAATGGAAGTTTCAACCTACTATGTAACAATTTTACTTATTTGTAAATGAATATAAATTCAAAGCAAGACCTAATTAACATATAAATAGATATCATCATACCAACATGTGCTACAAAAAACAAAGTCTAATGAATAGGCCTATGTCTATCAATGTGTTATGAAAAAAACAATCTGCAGTAATTAGGAGAGTTTCATTATGGCAGCCGGTATCTGCTGTAAAAAACTATAAATATATAGTATTTAGGTTGTTTGCTAGCATTTTACCGTAACCTAAAATGATAAAAATGATGACAAGTTATATGTTAAGCCCTAAACATTTTAACAAAAATCCTAGTAAGTTATCTGAAAAATAAGGCCTAACACAAAATGATATAAAAGCTTGTAACGCAATACCAACTTTCTACTGCGTTAACGGGACACAGGCTCCAATTACCGCGCATTTCACGCCAGATTCAACAAACATATTGTAAAAGTGGTAAAAGTGGTAATGTTTGAAAATCCAAAAAACTGCAACTTTTGGTTTTGGGGGTTTGCGTCTTTCGGGCGTTCTATCTCGGCCATTTCTACACGCTTTTTTTTTATAAGCCAGGTATTAAATGAAAGAGCAAGACCTAGACAATAAAATGTATATTTCAGAAACTTTCAAAATGGTCTGACTTTGACACAATACTGATCGAAAACATGCCGAAATACTTTTTGTGCCAGGTGTATTTTAGTGCTATAGTTTAATATGAAATCACAGTCGAAATCCAACTTGCACTTTCTTCTTCTTATCGTGTCCAAACACATTGATTCTCAAATATGATCTATCCAGAGATGGGTACAACGTCTAGCTGCTTCACTGAATTCCGCAAGGTCCTTACCTGGGCAATGTTGCTCCAACAGTGGGTAGACCAAGAGATGTTCCATTGTCTGTGGTGCTTTTCCACAACCCACAGGTAGTGTCCTGATCTGCTTCCAGGTAGCCCCACTGCAGGGAAACCTTAGATTGGTCGATTCCGGTTCTCAATTTGTTGAGACATCGACATTCAACCACGAGGAGTCAGCTCCAGGTGAAAGATGCCAATAGGTTCAATACCATAGATGTTACGTGGTTGACTGTTTGAAGGGGTTGGACTTTGCTTAAGAAACACTCTCTGGATTTAAGACGGTTAGCAGCAGGTTTCTATCCGGACATAAGCTACTTTACATTAGATACTTGGCAGCTACGCTCTTGCATGCTCGCTACACTACAACGGATATCTCGTGGAGCAATTCCTGTTAGGATGTGTAAGTTCTCCGATGGAGTTGGGCGAATACATCCTGTGATAAGCCGGCAGGATGCCTTTAACGATGGATCAAGCTTCTTGGCATGGGTTGATCTTTCCCATACAGGGCAGGCATACCAGGGGCGGATCCAGGATTTCTCAATAGAGGGGGCGCCAAATTTTCAGGGCGCCCACAAAGCTAGATCTACACGGCGGCCGACGCCCTGTACCGTCATTCTTAGAGATCTACAGGGCGCCCTGTGCGTTAAAAAGTCATTCTTAGAGATCTACAGTACGTCCGGCACTCTATACGGCGCTCGGCGCCCTGTGCTCTGCAAAAAAAAAAGAAAAAAAAAAGAGGGCGCGTGCCGGGGGCGCCCCCTCTAAATCCGCCCCTGAGGCATACTATGCACATGAGTAGTACAGGGCGAGTGCCGTCGATCTTGTGGGCGAGCACACTCGTTAGTAGGATCAAAATATGACATGTACCCACACTAACCCCAAAAAATTGCAACAGAAGGTTTCTTGGCATTTTCTGGTAGTATAAGGTCAGTTTAATAATATATCAAAAGTTGCACAAAATCGAAGTCCCAGAAAGTGTTTAAACTATGACATAAACAAAATGGCCGCCATCCGCCATTTTGAAAAAACATAAATCCTCATATCTCTGGCAATAAATGAGCTAAAAGGACAAACAAGATGTCATTTCCTACTAATTCTAGCATAACATAACAAATCCATTGAAATCAGTTTTATGAAGTTTAGATGTCATCTTGACCTCTAAATCCAATATGGCTGCCATCCGCCATGTTGGAAAGTACAAATTCGTGTATCTCTGGTGCCGAATGGGCCAAAAGGACAAACAAGATATCATTTCCTATTAATTCTAGCGTAACAAATCCATTAAATGGGTTTTATTAAGTTGAGATATCATCTTGGCCTCTAAATCCAATATGGCTGCCATCCGCCATGTTGAAAATATGAATTCTTTCATCTCCGATACCAGATGGGCAAAAATGGCAAATAAGGTGTTATTTTTTATTAACTGAGGTATAAGAAATACATTAAGATGCTTGTTTTAAAGTGATTTTAGTGGGCTATTTGTCCAAAATTTGTAGCCATATTGAATTTTTATCGGCTATGAATCTATCACCATTTCAAAATATGGAGTTTACAGTGTAATTGTGTGATTCTTCAAGTAACAGAAAGTACAGTTTCACATTCACATCATTACCAAAATATGACAGAGACACTTGTTTGCAACAGACAATCGACCACACTATTACTATTTCGTTTTCAAGTTCATCATTGAGACTGGTTCTTGGTCCATGTTTTCACATGAATGTCCACAAGCTGTAGTGCATTCCATTCTTTCTGCAGGTACATTTCATTGTGATGCATTCTATACAACAATTGCATCAAATCATTTCCAGTGGCAACTGTGGTGCAGGACTTGTGTTCATCATGAGGGGCAACAATTTCCCCCTTGTGCTATCCAACCCCAGTCAGTTGAATTTTGTCCATCAGTCTTGTACATCAACTGCATGAGCTGTAAATAAGTTCTCCTAGAGTGGAGTTTTGCAGCGGAGATTTTTGGTGGACATCTTTCAGGTTTTATAACACCGAAGAGCAGTTAGAGCAAACTACACTCTTCCATCGCATGTTCTACATGTATGAGGAGGCTCCTGAACTACTTTGCCAACTGATGTCTAAAACTCAAAAGTATAGACCCTCGTCTCCGGCGGTCAGTACAATCTCATGACTTCGCAGTTGAGATCCCAAGATCTACCATGGTCAGCCATCAGAGATCATTTATTCCGTCAACTGCCCATGCACATCTGGTATGCCCTTCCTGAGCACATTCCTGCTACTAATCATCGGTCCGGCTTAAAAAAGGAGGTTTGTCGCTATCTTGGTGGCAACCCATCAGTGGTTTCTACCAGACGTTAGTTTCTGCTGTTAATGCCCTGGTATGCCTTTACTATAAAAAATGACTCCAATTGCTGACCATTGAACACGGACATTATTGCATTGCATCCTTCACTTTCTGTCGATTCAGCCGATTCAGAATCCATATTGGGAGTACAAAATACTTTGGAAAAAGTTCGTAACACAGGGTCATCATGAATTACTTTGAAAAAATAGACTTCTTGCCAACCACAAATATTAATGAAGTGTATCGCAACCTGAAAACGCATGGGCAAACAGCAGATTAGAGCAAATGTTATCACTGAATAAGCACTTCAGAAGCTTTATACCATACGCACGTTTTCTTCTGTCTCTGCCAGACTGAAAGTAAAAGGTCATATTGCAGTCCTCTTCTGCATAATGGAGAAAGAGTATCAATAGATCTGCGTCTTCGCCAATATGTTTTTTTACTTAAATTATGCCATGGGGACTGCCTCTTTTGCTATCATCTGCATCTCCTGCATAGATTACGTGATGTGGCAGTCTCTCTGTTACAATCGGTCACCAATTAGTTTAATGAGAGCCTGCTATTCAGATCATTGGAGAGAAAGTCTTCTTTTTCCCAGCAAATTTTGTTGCATTTGATGTCTACTTAGTTTTGCGATCCTAGTATTGCAATGTTCATGTGTGTTGTCAAACCTTAGTTCATCAGTGCATCCATTGAAGACAACAGATGCTTTGATAGTGGTCAATTGTAAAAAATGCATAATCACCAATAACCTTCACGCATGGAAAGAGATAAGAATGACTTGGTGAGGATGTCAATGTACAAGATCTGTTCCAAGTAGGCAATGATACATTCAAACAAATGGAAAACAAACTGACTTTTTCTAATATAGCTACAAACGGGAACTAAAGTCAAGACCCTTGCATCTCCTCGGGCTGTCAAGGTAAATAATGACCAAGCTCTGTTATTTCAAAGATTCCTGATGTATCACAATCTGGAGAACTGTCTTTAGATAAAGTGCTTTGCCATGATCTGTCACCATATCTGCCATCCGTTTTTTTTAGGCCAAGCATGTTTTGTGTAAGTTTTATGTGTCCTCATCAGAGGCTGCTGCCCCTGAGACAGTGCCAAAGACTGATCACTATGTTGTTGATTGAGGTTCTCTTCATGGACAGAGAGAAGCACCTATATAGTTACAATGCTGACGATTATGCATCTTTCACAGTTGATCACTATGGCAAAACATCCATTGTCTTCGGCGGATACTCTGGTGAACCAAACACAAAAGACAGCACACATGAACGTCACAAAACTAGGATCACAAATAAGGTAGACATATCAAATGCAACAAATTTTGCTTGGAAAAAAGAAATGCAGATGTTGATATAGCAAAAACAGCAGTTGCCATGGCATAATTTAAGTCAACAACCCAAATTGGAAAAGATCTGTTGATACTACTTCTCCAATATGCAGAGGAGCGCTGTAATGACCTTTACTTTCAGTCTGACAGACACAAAGAGAAAATGTGTATGATATCAATCTTCTGAAGCGCTTATTCAGTGATGACATTTGCTCCTATCTGTTCTTTGCCAATGCATTTTCACGTTGCGATACTACTTCCAAGAATATTTGGGGTTGGCAAGAAATCTGTTTTTCTCTCAGTCATCCATGGTAACCCTGTGTTACGAGAGCTTGTTCCAAAGTATTTTGTACTACCAATATAAATCCTGAATGGATAAAAAGATGAAAGCTGCAACCCAATGGTGTCCCTGTTGAATTGATCAGCAATCAGCATGTTTGGAATCATTATGCTACAGGTACCTTTCCAAAAAAGTTTTCACAACAGTTTGTGGACATTCATGTGAAAACATGGACCAATAAACAGTCTCAGATGATGATGAACTTGAAGCCCAAGTGTGGTCAATCTCATCTATACTGAAAACAAGTGTTTCGGCCACATTTTGGTGATGATGAAGTGAATAATGTGAAATTGTACTTTCTGTTCCAGAATTTCACAATAACACTCTATAATGAACATAATTTCAAATGGTGCTACAAATTTTCGACACATAGCCCACTAGCAATCATTTTAATTCAAATTAACGGAATAAAGCGTTAAACTAATGTTGCGTAAAGAGTCAACTGAATCGATTGCCCTATTCCTTACCGTTGTAGCCGGACTATGAGTACGCCAGACTATAATTACTTCTACACCTGAATTAATAGAAAATGGCACCTCATTTGTCATTGTAATCTGTCTGATGCTAAATAAGAGGATTTATGGTTTCGTTTTTTTTCTAAATGGTGGACAGTGGCCATTTTTAAGACGTCAAGGTGCTCTAAAAACTTTACAATAACCAGCTTAATGTATTTCTTATGCTACAATTAATTAAAAAAAATACACAGTATTTGTCATTTTGGCCCATGCGGTACCAGAGATAAAATAATTTGTATTTTTAAACATGGTGGATGGCAGCCATATTGGATTTAGAGGCATTATGACATCTCAGCTTCATAAAACACATTTTAATAGATTTGTTATGCTAGAATTAGTAGGAAAAGACATCTTGTTTGCCCTATTGGCCCATCCGGGTACCAAAGATACAGAATTTGTATTTTCCATCATGCGGATGGCAGCCATATGTGGATGTGATTCAAAAGATTATATCTGAACTTCGAAAACTGATTTGCAATGAATTTGTTATAGTGCAGAATTAATAGGAAATTGACCCTCTTGTTTAGTCCTTTTAGCTCATTTATTGCCAGAGATATGAGATTTATGTTTTTCAAAATAGGCGGATGGGGCCATTTTGTTATGTCATAGTTTAGACACTTTCTGGGACTTCGTTTTGTGCAACTTTTAATAATTGTTAGCGACCTCAACTACCAAAATTGCCCAAAAACCTTCTGTTTGCAATTTTTTTGGGTCATGTGCTACTTTTACTCTACTACCACCCCCTCCCCCCCCCCAGCAACCATCGTGCGATATGTTTCAGAACCTTAGCTAAGCCAAGGCAAAGACTGGTACGAGATATAGTACTTTAGCCAGTTCAAGCCAATGCGATGTGCCAGTTAATTTGCACCATTTGTCCCTTTCCCATCCCCAAACACCAGGGGGTGGGGCCGTGAGGGGGGGGGGGGCACCCAACCCAGGAAGCCATCCCTTAGTTAACATTCTAAAAATCAGGTTGATGATGTGATAAGGATTAAGGCGCCCTAGCAAGTTTTGCCTGGAATTCCTCTTTGGTATCACCCACAGACTCAGGGGCGGTGAGTACGTATTAAACCCAAGACATCCACCAAAGATTAGGTCAAGAATAAATTCGAATCAATACTGACAGACGGACCAACGGACCAACCCCACGGATGCACACACCTGCGTCGGCGAGAGAGAGACCGACGGACACGCGTGCGCACACACAATCAGACCCTCAACCACACAAACAGACCCTCACACACCCACACACCACACACAACACACACAGCACACACACACATATAGCACAACACCCCACAGGTCTCACCCTCTCAGGATTCACTAGGCCAATCGTTATGGCTATAGCACATTAAGCGCATCTGCGAAGTCAACTAATACATACAAAATGACATGTTATGACACTAACGCGTTACTTTTTTTTTACAACTACGCGTCGATTTTTTTATTACATTACACATTTTTTTATTACATTACGCGTTGAATTTTTTATTACATTACGCGCATTTTTATTAACATTACGCGTTTTTATTACATAACGCCGTCAAAATTCAGGGATCATTGACAGTGAATGTATTTGTAGTCCTGGAATGTATGTATGCATCTTGTCCACCAACAGTCTGGTGGCTGACGTCACTATGAATACGGTTCTTATGCTGCGGAAGAGGACTAGCACCTGCTCTACAATGGCTCATGGCTGGATGTGTAGGCCCGCCCGAAAACAAAACAGTTTTTTCCTCGAAGAGCGCGCGCATTTTTTGTTTGAGAATTGATCTTTGAGCGATTTTTAAAGGTTTTTGCTCACTTTGAAAAATTAAACAAAAAATACAAAAAAAAAGAAAAAATTGGGCCAAATGCACATAAAATTTTTTTAAAATCCCTCATTTCGGATTACAGCATTTTTCCTAAAATAAAAGCGCATTTCGTATTTGCATATTTCACCTTTCTTCTGATACAAAACTTTTGTTTTGCCTAAGATGTCTTTCTCACAACGTAAGTGTCATGCAGTAACATGCCTCTCACGTATATTTTTTTTTTTTTCATTTTAGGAAGGGTCAACGACTTTATAATACTCAAAACGGAGGAGACCAAAAAGATATATTCTTCAAGAAGGGTCAAAGATTGTGATGTCCTAAGGTTGCAACCTTTCCACTCGACTCAAAGTATAATATAAAACTCCCACGGGGAGGGATATCTATGGTACCCAAATTTGATTTTTTGTTGTTGCGATTTCTCGGTTTACGCAATGATTTGTTCAAGCTATTTTTTTTTTGCTAGCTGTCTCATTCCTTCTCTTGATACAAACAAATTAAACCCACGTCTGAACGTGGGACCACAGTGGTGCGACGAAACGCAGTATAACCCGCTGCGTAACCCGACCCCCCGAATACGTATTTGATTTATGAGAGAAAAATAAAGAATGGTATAAATTTGAATATAATGTGATATAATTGTTTGAATGGGTTAGCTTAGAGTAGCTAATAATTTTTTTTCTATCGGAGTTGTGAGGATTGAAAATGTACGAACCACTTTTTTTTTAAGAGTGAAATTTCGTTGGCCATATATAGGTCAACGGTCAAAGTGGATTTTATTATCGGTAAGTGGTTTCGTACATGGCCCAATGTACGCCCATGAGGAATGTGATTATTCGGTGGGGAGGAGGTACACTAGCACATAACATTTTTACGTGGGTTAAGTGTTTTCCTAGTGTGGAAAAGGGCTTTTGAATTGACGGTTTTTTTCATGATTTTGACCGGGGGCATGACATTGGGAAAGTGGAGGGTATGTGCGGCCTTAGACCCACCGATTTCATTCCTCCTCAAACCAGCTACCTCAAGACCCCTAGTTGAAGCATAATTTAGTTCTTAATATTTTTAAGCTTTTGGGAATGTTTACTCGGAAGTTTCAAGTTTAGCACAACATTTCAGCTCCCGAGCCTGAAATTTCTAAAAACGTCAGTTCCGTGTGAGCCCCTACTTGGAGACAAATAAGTTCGCAAGCCCCCAAGTTCAAAATCGGGCCGCACATCCATATCTGAAAAAGTATGGCAAGCCACAGCAGTCATAAATGCGGAGTTTGCGACGCGATGTCGAGTTTGGACCCCGTGTTGTCGAGTTTTGTATTGTGGTCGAGTTTTTGACGACGACGTGTGGTCGAGTTTGTATGTGGTCGAGTTTTTGACGACGCAGTGTGGCGAGTTTGGGACGGTATGTGGCCGAGTTGTGGACGGTGTGTGGGACGAGTTTTGGTCGGTATGGGGCCGAGTTTTGGACGGTAATGTGGCCGAGGTTTGTGTTGTTTTGAGCTTGTTTCCACCATTGAATTATTTGTCATTATGGAGGCTGTGATGCTATAATATGTGATTTTTTTAAATATGATTATAGACAAAAATCACTTTTGTCTAAAACTTAAGATGGGAGCTACACAGATTTATCAACTTTGTAATAAAACTTAAGATGGGAGCTACACAGATTATCTCGCAAAAGTACCAAGATTATATATTTTAATGTCTTGAATCAGCCATACTTTTATGAGAAAACAACGTGTGGAAGATTATTTGGTGGTTTTGCTCTGTTTAGTGGTGCGCCCCTTAAAAAAGGCTGGTTTAAAAAAATCAGTTGTCCAAACCGACATGTTACTCCTTTGCATTATGCTTGAGTAAATTGTATCAATACATGTAGATTGAACCATTTTAGGGTGAAGGACTAATATGTGGGCCAAGAATAATTAATTATATATTTTTAGTATATTAAAGTCATTTACTGTTCAAAGTTTCTAATTGTTGCATTTGGTAAGGGGAAAACAATAGAAATAAAAAGAAACATAGGGTTTTTCGAAAGACCTTAAACATCACATACGTTATTTGTAAAAAAATGTCATAATGTCAAAAGTAATGGGAGGCATAATACTGTATAAAATAAAATATTATAACAATATTCAAAAATAAAAATCACCATAAGATCACAACATATATAATGACAAATATTCAATGTGGAAATACACAAAACTCTAAAAAACACAAAACCTCGTCCACTACGTCTAAAACTCGGCCACATACCGGATAACTCGGCCACATAACGTCCCAAAACTCGGAAGGTCGGCCCAAACGGCCTCGCAAAACTCGCACCCAAACGGCGTCCGACAAAACTCGAAACAACGGCAGGACACGATCCAAAAAACTGCTCATTATTACGACACATTAAAAAAAAAAAAAATCGAAAAACGACCTTCCCGTCTCCGTATGAAGTTCCGTTCCTCGCAAAAATTGCCATACGCAGAGTCATACATGCCCATCGTGATCAAACAGGCATAAAAAATAGCGATACAAGGTTTCTTTTTGTCGCAAAACTCGACACATACAAACCTCGACCACACGGCGTCGCAAAAACCTCGACATACGGCGTCGCAAAAACTCGCAATTATGACTGCTGTGGCTTGCAATATAATAATAATAAGAAAACTAAAAAATTAAAAAAAAACCCCCACCACCACCACCACCCACGGGATTTTGAGTTGTTGAAAATGACAGAAGTGGGTTCGGCCAAAGCACTATTTGAATTAAAAATCGCGCCTCTGCTTACTTAAATCGATCAAGCCCAATTGATCAAGGGTATCCTGAAACGATTTATTCTCGTGTGGAATCATGATTCAAAAAGGCTGCCAGTTTGGACGTCCTCTTTCCCCTTCCCCCCACAAGTGGAACCACGGACCTATTGAGCAAAAATTAAGCAAACTGTGACAATAGTTTCATCCTTGGCACTGGACTAGAATTTGTTCTTTATTACCGACCCTCCCGGTGCATGTATTGCAAATTTACACTATACTATTCGCCCAACCTTTGCCCAAAGCAGGACGCCAGGGTCAGACGATGTTACATTTTTACGGTGACCGTTCGAAAGGATGCTGCAAATTACGAATAAAAAATAAATGCCCACATTTTACTTATTCATCGGTCATAATTTTCTTTGGACCGAGGAAGCAGGACACGTTCGTTAGGGAAAGACAAGACACGGATTTGATTGGAACTGCAAGGTAGGCCTTATGATGGCAAAAAAACTGAGGCTGGCGCAAACGTCTGTTCGGCACAAGCTGAGAACTAATTCATTAAGGAGACTTGCCCCAAGAGTTTCATGTTCTTCAGGGATGTGTTAATGAAACCCTTTTCAAGCGGATTCTGAAAACATCTGGGACAAAAAGTTGTTAGGGCTAATAAGCTGGCCTGATACTTCAATAGCACGGTGGATTTGTTGATACTTCCGACCAAACCGATTAACAGCTAATTAAACTAATCTATTGGATATCTCTTTTTGTCAAACTCCCGGGTAAATTCTCAAGAATTGAACTGAGACATAAATGTAAAGAACCCACTTCGTTTCTGGAAGGATACGAGATCGTTTTCGATCTCGAACCTGTTAACGCAACAAATTAAACTGAAAATCACTGTGTATGAAAACGTGCATAAATCTGTTGCAATTTCGACTGCATGAAAGTTTGGAGAATTGGATTCGCGTTTGAACATTTGTTGACGGTTTGAAACGTGTTGGACAGAATTGTTGGACAAGCTAAAGATGGACTACCCTGACAACCGTTGGATAAATGTTAAGGAGTTTCTTTAAATTCACTATCAATTTCGCGTCAGCATGGATAAAACTGATCAGAGATTTGTGGTGTGAATATTAGAGATACAGCGTGTGTCAAAAATATAAACGAATGTATGATCTTAAACAAAATGCATTCCATATTCTTCACTATTATTTTTATCCCATCTCCTTTCGGCACTTCTGGCCAAAGATACATGAAGAAGGGTTGTGGGTTCCAAGCTTCTCCGATTTGTGAATCTAGATTACAAAAGGTTTGATTCCGTAAATTAGTACAGGGAAGAGAGTCTTTGTGGATCATTAAAGAGGACAGGTGTGGCAGGGAAGGCCCGTAGCCAGGATTTTTTCGGGGGGTGGGTGTGCGGATTTTCCAAAAGTGGACCATTTTCCCAAAATGTGGACCTTTTCACAACAGAGGGGGTGTAAATTTGAACAAAGTGGAACCTTTGCCACAAAGATTGCCCTGTTTTTGACCAAAAAAAAGCCTAAAACCCATACTTTTTTTTTCCTAGCTAGCTTCGCACGAACACATCATTTTGTGGACCTTTTTGGAATTGTGGAGTTTGGGTGGGTACATCGCACCAAACGCACCCCCCCCCCATGACTACGGCCCCTGGTGCCAGATATTGGGGCTTGAATACGCATTATTTTAATTAGTGAAGGAAGTAGTGTACATTTGTTTGAAACTGAATAAAATGATTAGTATCATCAAGTGGAAGAGAATTGTTAAACATGGCCATATTATTATTGTCGATCTTTCCCTTTCCCTTTCCTTTTTTTTTCCCAATTACTTTCCATGTAAGTGTTTGAAAACGATCTGACTGATCAGTTTTTAATGTCTAGCAAGGCAATTTCATGTCCAAAGCTTGATGCATTCCAAATACAAGTTTTGTTTATTTGAATATCAGAAACGACCTCCACGATCCTTCGAAACAACGATCGTCCAGTTATCATCCAGTTGTTATAAACAAAGTTTTGTATTCATATCCATAAGGCGACGAAAATAAAAAACCCTGTTTTACGGGCCCGACCGACCCTGATTTTTCAGCAACAAGATTTTTTGAAAATTTAGGGCGCCCTCCTCGGAAAATCTCTGAGGCAGCCTTTAATTAGTCATTGAATCGGACCAACCCGATTTAGAGGTGCTTCACAAAACTCTTGAACCAAAATCCAAATTACACCAAATAAAAATCTTGTCAAAGCTAATATAACTGACAAACAAATACTGGCTAAACTTTAGAATACCCTACCACATTATCCGCCGCGGAAGCCAAACCTTTTTAAAAAACCCAGGCAACGGCGACAGCGCGAAGCCAAACCTTTTTAAAAACCAGGCAACGGCGACAGCGCGAAGCTGTGCCTGGGTTGTACCGTTGTCGAATAAGAACAATAATAGTTATTTCAATTTAAATATGAACATGATAAGAAAACCATGAACATTTGAGTTTAAATTTATAGTTGTTTTTTACGATTTTGGCTAATTTTGGCCTTTTCCGTTGTTTTTTTTTTTCTTCAATAAAGTTGTTTTAACCATGAACGTTCGAGTTTTAATTTAGATTGAGCTTGCTTTGTACTATTTGAGCTTGATTTTTACACTATTTGGGCTATTTTGGCCTTTTCCGTTGTTTAAAAAAAGTAAAGTTGGGATTATTGTTATGGCGTATACATCGAGTGTGAAGCTATGGTTTTACACGGGCAACGGCGACAGCGGCGACAGCGGCAACACCCCAGAACCTCAGGAGTTTTACATTTTTTGTTCTTGTGCTTGCTTATCAAGTGGTTTTTTTTCAATAAAGTTGTGTTTTGTTTTAACCCATGAACGTTTGAGTTTAATTTAGATTGAGCATGATTTGTATTATTTCGGTTAATTTTGGCTTAAAACCATGAACATTTGAGTTTAAATTTATAGTTGTTTTTTACGATTTTCGCTAATTTTGGCATTTCCCGTTGTTTTTTCTTCAATAAAGTTGTTTTAAACCACGAACGTTCGAGTTTTAATTTAGATTGAGCATGATTTGTTCTATTTTTTAGTTTGATTTGTTCTATTTTTAGCTTGAATTCTACTAATTTGGCTAATTTTGGCCTTTTCCCGATATTTTTTGGCTAATTTTGGCCTTTTCCGTTGTTTTTAAATAAAGTTGGGAGTTTTAAATAAAGTTGGGAGTTTAGTTTTAAACCATGCATGAACGTTCGAGTTTTAATTTAGATTGAGCTTGCTTTGTACTATTTGAGCTTGATTTTTACACTATTTGGGCTATTTTGGCCTTTTCCGTTGTTTAAAAAAATAGAATTGGGATTATTGTTATGGCGTATACATCGAGTGTAAAGCTATGGTTTTACACGGGCAACGGCGACAGCGGCAACACCCCAGAACCTCAGGAGTTTTACATTTTTGTTGTTCTTG